>PVHY01006792.1:0-71932 GCA_004024945.1 Uropsilus gracilis | reverse complement strand
ATTTTTCCTGTCTTTATTGAACTAGCCAGTACCTTCAGTGCAATGCTGAATCAAAGTTATCTGGGAGCATATTTCTTTTAACTTTTGACTATAAACAGGGTGCTTCTAACATTTCAGTTAGGTGACTTGGGGATGTTCATAATAATCCTTTATCCAGTTTTGGACATTTCTTTCCATTTCTGATTTGTTAAGAGTTTCATTAGAAATAGGTGTTGGTTTTTATTGGCATTTCTATGTAGACATTTTTAGATAGTTTTTCATCTGTAAATATGAAATATTAATACACTATTGTTTATTTTGAATGTTTCTAACTTAACCATTGCTGGATTAAATTTCTCAGTATTTCATTTGTTCTATCTTATTAAATGAAAATGACATAATTTTCTCTCATAAAATGTTTCTCTGGGTTGCTTTTCCACCTCTTTATCTCACTGTCTTCCTCTGATGTTGTTCCTGGTAATTCCAGATTCTTCTCACTGTTTTGCAGAGTATTTCGGCTCTCTTTCCCCCCTACAGTGTTTCCCATTGAGCCATCTACAGATGACTGTTGGTCTTTAGAAAACTGCGAGTAGCCTCAAAGATCACTTGACAGGTCCAGAAGTAAAAGCAATGTAATCATTTTATGCACAGGTAATTTTAAAAAGCTGCAATGTAAGATTTACTCACAATTTTCATAAAATTTCTAACTTTTTATGTTTTTAAAAGTAGTGGATGTGCTTCAGAGAATGGGTGGAGTTAAAGTGGGTTGTTGATCGACAGCTCATGTTTACATTTGTGTAACTTGCACTTGTTATTAGTACTTTTGCATTGCATAATACAATTCAAAAACAAATCCTCATCTCAAAAATGGTTTTCAGAAGTGTAACAATAATGACAAAAATAGAAAAATTAATTCTACAATATGAAGACCATAAATACAAGTAGTAAATGAATTCTGTCATAAATATAAAGCTTGAATTTATACGTCATGAGACAAGTGTCCAATGGATGGAGATAACCTCCAAAAGGCAGATAAAAATTAAGAAACAGAAAACATATTAATGAAAATACTAACTAAATTTTTCTCAAACTATGTTAATTTGTCAGCAACTTACATAGCTATATAATTACGGAGGTATAACTTACTGAACCAGTGATATCTCTTGTTTACTATCTGCTAATATTTTTATCAAAAATAACACAAAGCAACCAAATTTCCATTTTTTCCCAGTAAAGCTTATCAATCTCATTTTTAACTAATTGACTGACAAAAAGGTTTTTCTAGCATGAAACTGTCAAAATTTGATGTTAAAGGTTGAAAAGACATGAAAACTATAGAGTTGTCATTTACTTTTGCAACAAAAGCTAGTATAATTATGCTCTTGTTGGTAAGATGAAATCTTCAAAAATCAATGACAAATATTATGGTAGAAAAGAAAGCAGGAAGTAGATGGTAGAATTTCTTTATCAGAACTATTGGATTTTATAATGTGACTGGTATTTTAAAATCAATGATTGTTATGTATGTAAACATACAGACATTTTGCATTATAGTTTTGTAAAACTATGAAAATTAGTTGTTGGCCAGGCATGGTGGCGCATGCCTGTAAGCTGCATGTAGGAAGCGGCAGCCAGAACCAGAGACACGGTTGGAGTCCTGCTCGGGGCAACGTAATAAGACCTAGTTCCAAAAGAATAGCTGGGCATTGGTGGCGCACACCTGTAGGTGGCAGCCTAGGAAGCCACAGCTGGGGCTAGGGATCGCAGTTTGAGTCCCGCCGGGGGCACATAGCGAAACCTAGTCCCCCCCAAAAATAGCTGGGTGTGGTGGCAAGCACCTGTAATCCCAGCTACCTGGGAAGCTGAGGCTGGGGATCGCTTGAGTCAGTGGTACCCCAGGCAACGTGAGCCTGCGGTTCCACAGGCAAAAATAGCAAGACCTAGTCTCAAAAAAAAAAAAAAGGAAAAAAATGAAAATTAGTTGTCAATATGTATATTTACCATACATGTGAGAAAGAAGAGCTCAATGATTTTTTGGCTTATTTATCATAAACCTATTTTTTTAAAAAAAAGAGATTTCTGGTTTAATTGAAGGCTAGTTTGCAAATTATGAAACAAACTTTAAAAGGTATGTTTGGACACCAGTGTTCTTAGCACCATTATTACCAATAGTTAAAATGTAGAAACAGTTCAAATGCCCATCAATATATTAATGGATAAATAAGACATGGTGTGATTATGGACTATTATACACCCTGAAAGTGATTGAGCTTCTGGCGGAGGCTACACCATGAATGAACCTTCAAAACATTTTCTTGGGACGTCAACACAGACACAAAAGGGCAAATACATGCATGATTCCACCTCTCTGTGCTGCCTAAAAAGAATTCATGGCGACAGGAAATAGACTAGGGGTTGCCAAGAACGGAGGAGGGAGAAATGGGGATTGATTTTTTAATGAGTATGGAATTTCTGTTTGGAATAATAAAAAAGTTCTGAAGATGAGTAGTGGTGGTGGTTGTACAATATGGTGAATTACTTTATGCTATTAAATTGTACACTTAAAAATGGTTCAAGTGCTAAATTCTGTTACGTATATTTTGCCACATTGGAAAAAAAAAAAGCGATGACTTGATACTGAAGACGTTCCAGCCCGGGGGACAGCAGGGAAAGACATCACTTAAGGTTTCAAACGCAGCCCAGACCTTCTCCATGGAAAAGAGCAGAGAAGCCAGGATGTCTCGCGCCTGACTATTAAGCGCCAGGTTGGAAATTATGAATACCCAGTGATCACAGCCACTTAGTTCGTGTCTCTTTAGCCTACAGGGCTGACACGAAGAGTGTGTACAAGATTACTCTTGTTCTTCTGTAACTTTGTGGGGTTTGCATTCCCACACTGATTGCTGACAGGCAAACCAGCCAACAAATGAAAAAGAAAGGCTCTGTGTTTTAAAATGAGGAAGGAATTTTTTTTAAAGTACCTTTTGTGAGACTAACAAGTACATGGACATTGCAGAGGTGGGTCTTGGTGATACAGTCTGGATTTTGATATTGTGGATATTTGACTTGAGTGCCTAAATATTAGGATCTTTTAATGATTAGACACTAAGATTTCTTAAAGCTGAGTGGAGTTGCAAATGACTCAGAGTTGGAGAGTTTGACTTTTCTCAACCCCCAACAATTTTCTTTATTCATCAGGTAAGACGTTGAGGCTTTGCCTTTCTTGTACTTAAAAAAAAAAAAAAAAGCTGTAGCTGACATGTGAAAGTGCCTTCCCAGCCAGATGGCACCAAATAGTGGCTATGACACCATGGGCTGGTCACTGACTCTACCAAGTCAAGACCCTCCACCTTGCTCTTTCTGCGAGCTCCCGCTGATTGTCTGCTGAGAGCAGTCTTTAGAGAGATGTCTCTTCGTAATTTCTGGCCTGTGTTTGATCTGAAAAATCAGAAGGATCCATCAAAGCTTGCCAACAACCTATAATTCTGAGTTAAGGTTTTCTAATTTAGAAAACATCAAGAGTGGGGGGAAACCAAGATAGAGAAGCTGGTAGCTCAAGCAGCTTTCCAGCTAGCTATAGATTTCTTCCTAAGTGATTTGAAGCACATTTTCTTCTCGCATAGATATGAAAAAATATCACTGTTATTCTCTTTTTAATTTGATTTTTACTTTCATTTAAGATATACAGGTTCATGGTTTAAAAGGTCACGCTGTTATAGAGAGATTCTAACAAAAACAGCAATTTCATATTTCTCAACTCCGCACCTCTAATCCCGTATTTCCAGAGGCAATCACTTTTAGCTGTTTTACCTCTTTGTTGTGATATCTCCCTATCTCTAGTAGTATACTCATAGTACTATTTTTCCCCACTTTTGATATTATCTATTAGCTTCCTGTTATGGAGAAGAATTGCGTCCGCGCGCGCGTGCGCGCACACACACACACACACACACACACACTCATTTTCTCTCACCATCATCTTTTCATTATAGTTTTGTCATGATTTTTGGTTTAAAAAGGATAAAATATGTACATAGTCTGACTGTATATGTGATTATGTAATCAAGTTGCTAAGCAAATACTATTCACAGCGGTGTATTTTGTTTACATTTCCATTTTGCCCAGTTATTTGCTTTTTCAGGAGCCAATAAGGGTTTCATTTCTTCATTTACTCAATTTTCTATGCAATTATCACTAATTTGTTCCCCAAGTCTTCCCCAGAGGATTGATTATTATTTCAATTTATTAAAACACATCAGCGTATCTATGAGCTGCAGTTTTTCTTAGAGAAAGCACTTGAAGAGTGCTTTCACTCCTGCCTCATTCTGATTTGAGTGTTCTCTAGGACTGAAGCAGAGCTCTTCAACTTCCTTTGGCTCCCATTTGTCTGTCCCCTGAGTTCCATTGTCATCCTCTTTACTGGTTTCTTTCTTTTTTGTTTTGGTGGAGCACATCCTCCAGTAACTTTCTTGGAAGATTAAATGGAAAGTAAATTTTCTGAGATTTTATATGACTATAATTGTCTTTATGCTACCTTCATCTTAACAGTCTAACTGGAAAAGACATTCTAAATTAGAAATTCTTTTTCCTCCAAATCTGAAAACTTTGTTCCATTGTCATCTAACCTCTAAAACTGCAATGGGAGGGAAGTCTGATATTTTCACTCTCAACCTTTTGTATGTGACCTGCTTTTCATTCCCTAAATAAATTAATAACCCTTAGGATCTTTGTGCACAATGTTCTGAAATGTTGGTATGTCTTAATGTGACCCTTTTTTTAAAAATTAATTTTCCTTAATATTGGTGGGTATTTTTACCTGAGTACTTAGATCTTTCAGTTTGTAGATAGTCTCTTGAATTACTTCTTTGATAATTTTCTCCATCTATTTCTTTCTTTCTAGACTTTGCATTAGTCAGACATTTTGCTATTGGTCTGATTCTCTAGTTTTTACACTCTGTATCACCTCTTATCCATATCTGTCTTTGTTTCATTTTCTGTATCTTTCCTCAACATTATTTTCAGCCCTCCTCTTAATGTTTTACTTTTGCTATCAGAATTTTTTTTTTTTTTTTTTGAGACTAGGTCTCACTATTTTTGCCCACGGAACCGCAGGCTCGCGTTGCCCAGGGTACCACAGACTCAAGCAATTCCCAGCCTCAGCTTCCCAGGTACCTGGGATTACAGGCGTGCACCACCACGCCCAGCTATTTTTTTGAGACTAGGTTTCGCTACAGGCCCCAGGCGGGACTCAAACCGCTATCCCTAGCCCCTGCTGCTTCATAGGCTGCAGCTTACAGTCATGAGCCACCGCGCACGGTCCAGAATTTTCTTTTCCAACTGTTTTTTCTTTGAATATTCTTGCTTTCAGCTTTCTGTTTTATCCAGTATCTTCTCAAGTCTTAATATACACTAAAAACATTAGTGATAGATTTTCCCCTCCCTTTTTATTCTGCTCTGGCATTATATCTTTCTTATTATTTATCTGTTAGGTTGGTTTAGTCTTTGGTGTTAGAATCATCCTACAAATCCCTCTTACAACTTCTTCTTGGGCCTCCAGGAAGCAGAGGGGTTTGAAGAGTTCAAGTCAGGGGAGTTGTCTGCCCATCAAGATGAATATTTGTTTCTGCTTGCTCCTGTCCCAGGATGCAACACCTACCTTTTGTTCAACTCCTGAAAAAATGACTATCCAATCTATTTCCAGAGTAGACAAGAAAGAGTCTTACTGATTGGGTGGTACAAAGTAGGGTCTATAAAACCCACCTGCTTCTTGTAAAGTCTCTCTAGCTAGCCACATTTGGTATCATCCTTTTCCCAAATTCTGAAAAGTTACTAGCTTTCAAAAGTTGTTAGCATTGCTAAGTCTTGGGCAGTTCAATCTGCCATTTTTAATGAAAAGTTTTAATGCCATTAATTATTTAAATTAATGTATGATCTATGTGTGATCTATGCATGTATCTTAATCCCCTTTGTCAGTGGTCCTCAGAGGGTACTTATACAAACCAACAACTTTAGCATCAGTTGGCCATTTGTTAGTAGTGTGAACTCATGGACCCTATCTCAAGTTATCTGAATCAGTCACTCTGCAGGAAAAACCCACAAATCTGTTAAAGAAGAAGTCCAGCAGGCTTAGAGGCTTGCCAGAGTTCAGGAACTTCTGTTGTAGGTAAGAAAGTTATTTTCAACATGGGAGAAATACTTTTCACTTTGCCTTCAAATCCCTCTCTTCAAATCAAAACCTACAATACACCTAGTGGAATAAAAGGGCTGAATAGAGATGAGTTCCTGTAAGAGAATCTGTCCTTCCAAGAAAATGTGGATTCGGGTGATACCTTTTTCTTCCCTGACAGGTAGTTGATTACTGCTTTACGTGGCTTTTAGACTGGAATCCCTGAGGTCAGAAACATCCACCCACAGATAGAGAAGACAGAAGTAGAGAGGTTTAGAGGGGGCAGAAATGCAGCAGACCCTCACCTTCTCTCATATCTTTGGCCAGTAATAGGTTGGGAGAGGGCCTCCAGGCCCCCTCAGGGCAGGGAACCTGTGGGAACATCATGGAATGTGAAGATCCTCCTGAACCTTGCTGTGATTTGTCACCTGACATTGCCCTCTCTCCACCTTCAGCAGAGAAGACTCTGTTGACCATCTAAGACACACATGTCCCTCCCCACCCCCACACCTGTGTCACTCCTGAGCCCTTCAGTCAGTCTCTTGCCTCCCTACCTTGCTGTTTTCCCCTTTTCCACCGCATGGATGTTATTTGCACTGTTTCCTTTGGAACAATCACAGCAGTTCTCCTGTGCTCTCTCCATGGCATAGTTAATACTGCATTTCCATCTCCCTTCCCCTCCCCACCAGACATGTCTTCACTGTCATTTATACCTTTGAAGCCTTGATAAAGATACTGGCAAGAGGATTTTGTCTGAATGAGTTCACTTATCTGCGAGATCCTTGGAACTGGCTGGATTTCAGTGTCATTACCCTGGCGTAAGTATTTCTCCACTTGATAAGTTCTTGTACCCCAATGGGGCTTGAGCGCAGGTTCACGATTTGGGGGTGTTTCCCTAGCTCAGTGTAGCATCCTTTTTTGGAAGATGTGGAGTCTTCTTGCCATGGAGTCACTTTCTAGGGTCAGCCTTACATCCTCAGGGAGAAGATGGAGACCTCAAGTCTGAGCTGGTAACTTGTCTAAGTGGATCACACAAAGCTCAGCCTGGAACCAACCCAACATGAAGGTCTTCCCTTGAGGAACCTACTCTGGTTCATCCAGTCCACACGCTTGAATACCAACCCATCATGTAACACATCAGGTCACCTAGACCACAACACAAAGGGGCCATTTAAAAGATACAGCAGTGATTAATACAGCACTGGTGTCAGCTTACAAATAAAAATGCTACTAGATCTCATGTCTATTCTGGCCCATATTACTGTTTAGGCAGGTATTACTGAATATTGTCCTGATTTGTGCTGCCTGTACTACCCTCTCCCTGCAGAGATGTTGTCTGACTTCTGGTTCCATAGGTACGTTGGTGCAGCAACAGATCTCCGAGGGATCTCAGGCCTACGGACATTCAGAGTTCTCAGAGCTCTGAAGACAGTTTCTGTGGTCCCTGGTGAGCTGCTTTGCCCAGCACATTTATTCACAGAATGTGTGTTGGTTTCCTTGACCCAATATCCTCCTTTGAGTTTTGCATATAGAGCCTGATGAGGTTCCAAGGTATGGATTCTCTTCCCACTTAGAAACAGAAACTAAGGGCCAGAAGGTAAGAAATACAAACTCAGGCCTTATACTAGTAAGAGGTGATGTATGAGCTGACCACCTAATGTCCTACTTCTTATGCCAGTGCTCTGTCCATAGTACCTCATGCCCATGTCACCGATAAATGCCAAGAAAGTCATGTCCTCATTCTATGTTCTTGTGGGGCTTAAGCAATCCTCCAGTTGTACTCATTTGTTCTTTAGACTGAAGATGTAAATTTGGAAAAAGAGAGGAAAGGAGAAGATAGTCCCAGATTCTGGGGAGTATCTTCGTCATTTTCATAGATCCGAAAGCCTGAAATTCAGTCCTATCTTTGGACCACCAAAGTAGACAGGAATTAGGCAATTCTTGGTTATAAAGAATTTAGAAACAAAACTGGTCCACCAGAGCTCATCTTAGTGGAACTCCGAGATCTCTGTTATCAACCAGGAATGTAGTGAACTCCTCATTCCTAACTGGGCTGGTGAGACCATCAGATAACCCACTGAGACAAGACTCAGCACTTTCACCTTGTAATCTGACACTCTCTCCTCTCCCTCATCCATTCCTCATCAGGAAAATAGAGACACTCCCTTAAGAGTAGAAGTCTGTTTAAACCAGTCTATGTCTGATTTTGTAGGGCAAAATTGGAAAATCTTTACCAGCTGCCACTGTACAGATTTCTACATGAAGAGAGTCAGAGCAACAAGCAGTCAGGTCTATTGCATAGCATATCTCTCAATCACTCAGTCAAGAAGACCCTGCATCTGGTCTGTCTTTTCACAAGCTCGCTCCTATCTCAGTTCCCCCCCTCACATCATTCCATGTTCCACTGGCTCCACAAGTATGACTTGCCCTTGTGCATCTCCCAGCTGTTCACCATGCTGTCAGGATAATTCTGTCAGAATAATCCTTCCTTCTCCCTACTCAGCTCATGCTCATTCCTCAGGGTTGTGCCTCAAGAGGCTCCTTGGTCTTCCCCAACATCCCTCTACTCCACACCACTCCATCCCCACCTCCAACCTTTGGTTGGAGGGTGCTCCTCTGTGAGCTTAGCTAGTCTATCCTTCGGTGAAGTGTCTCCTCAATTTTCAGATACCCCCACACTCTCCTTGCTTTAATTGTCTCTTAGTTCCATGTGCAGAGACTGACACATGTAGTGCACAGTGAGGTCTTTAGTTGCCGAAATGACAAGACAAGGGTAGATCCTAGACCACTTGCCTAGCCACGGTTCCTGTTGCTACCTGTGAAGCTGTACTTCCAAAGTAGGTCATTTCTTTTGGCAGAGCAACAAATCACCCTCCTTAAACAAACAGGGACTCCAACTTTGTCACCAACTGTACTTGGCACTGAGTTAGCTCTTTCTCAGATACCGTTTGTGTCTCAGTGTCTCTCATGGTCACACTCTATTGCTATGTTTTTCTCTCTCTCTCTCACACACACACACAGACAGACACACAACACACTGAGGTTCATGTGTCACCAGTCTTGAGTTGCCTCTTAAAACAGAGGTGAATACAGAAAGACAAATGCCGCATTACTTGATTTAGTTCTCTTGTGCTTAGCCCAGAACTTAGGAGGCATCCAACAATTATTTTTCTAATCAAATTGCTATCATCAGGAATTTATTAACCTTAAGATGATAAGACATTCCTTGCTTGTGTCTTGGTTGTCTCATCTTTTCTTCTTCTTTTTTTTTATTTTAAACTATACAGTTTATTTCAGGTTTTGAACGTATATATAAAATAAAATTAGGATACAAGATATCAGTATGTAAATTAGGATACAACAAGATATTAATATGACAAATATTACAAGTTTTAAAACTTTAAGGCATTGGTTGTCTCATCTTTACAATAGTGTCTGCCTACTGCCTCCCAGGGTTATTATGAGGTGCAGATGAGGATCCAGTTGAAAGTGCCCAAAAGTTTTTAGCATACTTCACACCTATGCAGTGAGATGATAAGAAATAAACATGGCAGGCACATGTATGTTGTCTGCATATGGTGCTTCATCCATGTGGGAGCACAGCTATCCTCTTCCCACAGGACTGAAGGTCATCGTGGGGGCCCTGATCCACTCAGTGAGGAAGCTGGCTGATGTGACCATCCTCACCATCTTCTGCCTGAGTGTGTTTGCCTTGGTTGGACTGCAGCTCTTCAAGGGCAACCTCAAGAACAAATGTGTCAAGAATTGCACGGTTCTCAATGAGACAGCCAATTTCTCTTACGGAACACTTGAGTGGAATTTCTGCCGTGGAGACAAAGGTGTGGTTGACAAAGGGTGTGAATCCTTTACATGTATGGAATATATATGTGTATATCTGTATAATATATATTTCATATATATATTATATAGAGAGAATATATATGTATTATATATATACTCTAGAGAGAGTATATATATATTATATATATATATATATATATGTATGTATATTCTCTTTCCTGCCAAAACACTTCTTCTGAGTTGTGTTTTACTTTCAGGTCCATTTTCTGTTGCCCAATGTCCCTTTTATAAGGAAATTGGCTATAAATCTAGTGCAAGTCATTCAATCATTCACCTCTTCTGGGGATAGATCACAGATGAAGTCACTGATCAGCTTTTCTCTTCCCAAATGCGACTTTTCCCCTTCCACGTGTCTCAGTATGCCCATGGGTGCATGTAGCCATGGAAACATGCTTTGCTCAGGTAGAGGACTAAGGAAGTACTGCTTCATCTTGCAAGACTTGAGTTGCAATGGTCATAACTATACGTGAATCTTCGAAAATCTCTATCTTTCTTTTGCAGATTTCTACTACAAAAAGCCAGGAACTACTGATTTCTTACTGTGTGGTAATGGATCTGATGCAGGGTAAGTGTTCAACAAATGACAGAGCCCAACAGTCCTTTCTGCTGCTTATCAACATTTTTCTGAACAGAAACAAGGTCACAGTTCCTGAGGAAGCTCTAGAAATTAATACTATGGGTTCTACTGTCCCAGAGTGAGGAGGACTCCAGATGATCTAGGATGGCTTCACCTGGGGTGACTTGTCTCTGCTCCATATGGTCTCTCAGCCCCCAGAGGCTAGCCTGGGCTTGTTCTCATGACAGAGGTATGAACCTAGCGAAAAAGTAGAAGTGTATAAGCGTGTAACTTGAGGCTTAGACTTAGAGCTAGAGCAGTGTTGCTTCCATTACATTCTCTTGACCAAAGCCAGTCCAGATGCAAGGAGCGGGAAAGTAGATTCTACCTCCTGATGGGAATAACTGCAACATCATTTTACAAAAGTATGTGGATACAGAGAGGAGAAAAATTGCAGCCATTCTTGCAACCTACCCCCAAAAGGAACAAATATTTATTTTTTATTTTTTTAATTAATTAAATTATTTATAATGGGTGGGATGAGGGGGTGAACCCCAGGGAAGAACAAATATTTATTAACTAGTTTTGAGTCAGATGTCCTATATGTAATCATTACAGCTTCATTCACATAGGCTCCATTGTCCTCATAACAGAAGATGCAGCATACGTGAAACTTGCAATCTCAAGAAACCCAGAGGTCAGGCACAACCACCATGGAAAACGTGGACCCTCTAAGAGCCATGGCAGTGAGGGTGGATGCCCTGTTTAAAAGGAGGAGGCACTTCTCAGTCCAGGTTTTTTTGTTGTTATGTGAAATGTGGGTTCACTGTTTTCAACACTTACAATTTTTTTAAAGTGACAGGAAATTTAAATGCTTCTTTGAAATATCCTATCTGTAAACATCGGCTACCAATTCCAAAAACTTATCTATATATCGTGAGCCAAACACATTAGCTTTTCAAGCATTCAGCCTGTAAGTTCCAGTTGATGAACTTGGAGTGAATAATCATTGCTGCACCAGAGGCCCTGTGAGCTATGGAAATTCAGGGAGGTGCGGAGGAAGGTTAGGGCAGTCCTCTTGGATGTGGTGGTTGAGACGGTATATGGAAGACAGGCATGATGTCTCCAAGCTGGGTAAACAGAAGAGGGTTTGGATGGAGACCATCTTGAGTTGGCAGAGACCACTGTAAGAATGAGCTTTGACTACTGGAGCAGATGTGAGCAGAAAGCATTCAAGTAACAGAGCAGAAAGGCTTTTGTCACCCACCTCCAGGGTTAGGGCCTGGAAAATCAGATCCCACTTGGCCCCATACCCTGAGTGACTCAGTCCTCCAAGAGCCTGAATGGAGCTTGTCTTAAACAGCCCACCAGAAAACAGCCTCAGATAGAGGTGAGAATGAGCACAAAAGGAGAATATAATCAACTTAGGCTCCTTGATCTCTTTATTCACAATTGCACTTGGCATTTTGTCCTTGGACTCAGGAAAAGGGTTGCTCTGATGTCAGTTTTCAGTACCTTTTAACTTAAGATGGAAGAGGGGGCCTTTCTACCAACGCCCTTTTCCTGTCCAGATAATAATGTTTCTCAAGGTGATGGCTCCAGGGCTGTCCAAACACCGCTCATAGTAAAGCTGTGGCCTCCATTCACAAATGCCCTGTTCCAAGAGAGGTCAGATCTCCTGCTGGACCTGTCCTGACAGGTGGTGAAGAGAGACCAGCTCAGAGCAATGGGCAGAGTAAGCCCTAAAGGAGTGTGTTGGAAGCACCAAACCTGGGCCCTGTGCTGGGCTGCAGAGGAATGAGGGTGCTGAGCAAAGGCCCACACTGACCAGTGGCACAGTGTAAGGAAGTCCGCATGAAAAAGAGCAGGTACTAGGAAGTATCTGATGATTTTCAACATTCTCTCATATTCTAAACCTTTCAGTAATGTCTTAAGTTAAAAACAAGAATTTTAGTTTTTACTGTGCATGTATTTACTATGCTGAAGGCACAATGCAAGAGACTTGACACTACAGTCTTATAAATTCTCAGAGAAGCGAACTATTGATATGTTGAGCAGTTAGCCATTGAGGTATAGAAGTTACCACAGGGCTCTACAGACTACATAGAAACAAGCCTGCCCTTGGAGTTAACTAGCAAACCTGCAGATGATGGGTTGAATAACTCCTTGGGAGAGACAACTAAGAAACCATGTTTAAGTGTGGTTCAGCAGTTTCCAGACCAAAGTTGGAGGTAGAAATAGGATCAAGTATTATCAAGGTGTAAGAGTGCTTGTCAGTTATATGGATGCCAGCGTTGTGTGTTTCCGCTGATATCTGGAAAAAGGAGAGGCCGAGAGGTTGGGATTAAGGGTGGAATCCTGGAGTAGTAGAATCCCAGACTACCAACAAGGCATTACTATTTCTTCAACCAGGACATCCCACTGGGGAAGATGAAAGCCTTTCGCACCGTGAGCTGAGAAATACTTTTTGATATCAATTAACCCCCTTCTCATGAGAGAGAGGAGTCAAGAGTCCCTACACCGATACTCACAAAGTGGTCATCTTCGGTTTGCACTTCCTTCATAGATCAGTCTTCACAAGCTTATTGACAATTGTATTTCTCTTTTTAAAGAAATACGTTGCCATCTCTGTGGTTTTATGCCCTGACTTCTTCTCTCTGAACCTCAGCTTCCATATCTATTTAAAAAAAATTGTCAAGAGGATTAAATGATAGCATTTGTAAAGCACTTAGAGATGGGGGCAGTAAGTGTTCCTTAAGTGGGAAGTGTTGTTTTCGTTGTTATATATAATTGGTCAGTGAACTTACCTAATGTGTGTCCTTTGACAGACGACTCTGCAGGTGATGCCAACTGGCACAGGTTGAGGTTTTCAAGTCTGCATTATTGATACTGATTCTCTTTCCCCTGGTACGAACTTGCAAAGAGATAGCCACCTTCTGGGGTCATGTCTGGGCAGTCAGCTGGCCTTCTCTAGGCCACTCCCATTTGCATGAAACTCTGAAGTCTAAGTATTATCATCCCCATGTTCTAGACAAAAGAAACTGAGACCTAAAGAGACTAAGTGCCCCCAAGTCAGCCAGCTGATAAGCAATGGGCCAGGCCTTGAACACCAGTCTCCGATTTTGAATCCTGAACCGTGTGGACAGTTTTGCCCCAGTAAGGAAGGAGCTATGCAATGGATCACCTTCTTTGTTCTTGCTGCAGCCACTGCCCTAAAGATTATTTCTGCTTTAAAACTTTTGACAACCCGGATTTTAACTACACCAGCTTTGATTCCTTCTCTTGGGCTTTCCTCTCACTGTTTCGTCTCATGACACAGGATTCATGGGAACGCCTCTACCAGCAGGTATTCATCTGCATGACCCCATACAGACTTGGATGGAGGCTGGTGGGTCAGCTGCATGACTGCATTTTCCTGGCAGTATCTTAAAACATGAGAGGCTCATGTGTCCTCGGTACATGCCTCCCTTCTTTCTTTCTCTTGAATCTGCAGACCCTGAGGGCTTCTGGAAAAATCTATATGGTTTTCTTCGTGCTTGTCATCTTCCTGGGATCTTTCTACCTGGTCAATCTGATCTTGGCTGTGGTCACTATGGCATATGAAGAGCAGAACCAGGCAACCCTTGATGAAATTGAAGCCAAGGAGAAGAAGTTCCAGGAGGCCCTTGAGATGCTCCAGAAGGAGCAGGAGGTCTGTGAAGGGTAGAAGCTTTGTGACATCAGTGCAGGCTATGTTCAGTCTAGCCACATAGACTAAGCCTATCAGTCGAGGGAAACATAGGAAGGTGCATCTGAGATCAGGTTTTGCTCAAAAAAAGGAAAAAGAAGCTGAGTGAAGAACTTGTGCAATGGTTTATGAAAGGCTGCTTTCAGGAGGAGAATTAAGTAGAAGACAGGGGTAGATTTAATCAAGAAGATGTCACCAGCTAGAGAATGCCTTCACTTTGATTTCATGTGTGCTCAGAGTTAGCCCTACCTTGAGATAAGCAGGATAGGCATTCATGCCCCACACCTGCCCTAGCCAAATGTATAGTTGGAGAAAAAATTCTCTGCAGAATACTGCAGCTGTGAGCCATTAGCAGGTAACACTTGAGCAACTGGAGTTGAGTGGTTGAGGAATCTGAGAAGACCACCCACAGGGTCTACTGCATGGTGTGAATGAGGGAGGTGACCCACAGGTGGCTCTTCTGACGTGTCTCAGTCCCACCACCACCCAGGGTATTAATCCTGATCTCCTCTGTTTCAGATGCCCTTGTCTCTGTGACAGCCCATGTCTGGGGGATGCAGAAATGCTAAACTCAACCAGTCATAGTTGGCTGCAGCTGTTGTTCTCTCCCTTTAGATGCTGGAGGCACTGGGGATTGATACAGCTTCTCTCCGCTCCCACAATGGGTCACCTCCCGTCTTCAAAAATGCCAGTGAGAGAAGGCACAAGATGAAACCAAAATTGTCAGAGGGCTCCACAGACGACAACAAATCACCCCAGTCTGAGCCTTACAATCAGCGCAGGATGGTAAGGGTTCAGTTTTGTGTGCTAAAAACAGCCTTTCAGCAGCCATGGACATCAAGGTTGAAGTTGAACAGATTGTAGCAGGGGGATTAGGAGTCCCAGATTAAGAGGATGTTTAGTAATCTAGAATGCCTCCAAATATCATCTAAGCTTGTACAGGAACATTATGGATGGGAAGTAGGGATAGATTATAAAGACTTGTGAGATGGGACTGTAGAGAGTGGAAAAACAGACAGAGGTGTTCCACATGACTCCCTGGTCTCAGGATTGGCAACTACATGGGTGCAAAATTCTAAGGAGCACTGGAAGAAGACCCCAGATAGGAGGGAAGGTGGTGAGCCCATAGCAGACATACTGACCTTGAGGAGTCTGTGAGCATCGAGTATCAGCTTCCTTCTGACATATGGCAGTTCTGGAAATCATTTACAAGCTCCTTTCTGACCTATTGCTTTAGGCACTGAAGCTCAGATTCTCCCCTGTTGTCACAGAAGACCCCAGCACCCCTCTCTGTGACATAATATAGCCTAGGAATGGCTTCTGCACCTCACTTCAGACCCTGAGGCAAGTTTCACTCCCATCAAAACCTTCTACTTCCCCCTACAAGATTCCCTGTACTCACCAAGTTTCCTCCCCACCTGCCTGGCCCTTGAAAGACCTGTGGACACCAAATGTGTCTTTCACAGGTCTGAGAGATAATAACCCCTTTGTGAGAGAGTAATTCCCACACTAGTAATATGGGAAAGGACAACAACAGGGCTATTTTCAGCTCACCTGTTCTCACTTCCCCTTTCCCTGTGCTCATGTGAAGGATGTTCTGCTTTTTGGAATAATACCTCACTTAAGTGTCAGTGACTTAAGCGTACACACACATCCATGGAGACGCTCACATGTTTATTAGCCTCAGGGACATCTGCACTTTGCCATTTGTCACCATCTGTGCTCTTACCTTCCTTGCCCTGCCTTTTAGGCACTCCTGGCATGCAGAGGGCATGGAAGATATTTCAAAGAGGGTTTGACCTTTGTCAGTGCTCTGACAGTTGAATAGGATGAATCACACTTCCTTGAAAATGTCAATGACACTGCATCAAGCTTTAATTTTGCCCATTCTGACAGCCCTGATAAAGCAACACCTGGATATCCAATAATTGTGTGTGTGTGTGTGTGTGTGTGTGTGCACAAGCAGGCACATTTGTCTCTCCAGTTTAACCTATCCTCAGAGGGAAAGAGAAAAACCATTCTTGTTAATTCAACAATACAAGGTGCTGAAGTAAAGAAATGACTAAAATACAGTTCAGGACTGCCACTAATGCTAAGGAGGCAACTATAAAACCTATGTTACATGTTAGGACATACATGATATTTAGGAAATATCCACTAATGTGAACTTGGGGTGTATAGGAAGGTATTCATGAAGGAAGGGACAACTGAAGTGAATAATAAATAGTGAGTACGGTTCCTCCTGCAATTGAGGATGTAAAGGGATTGTGGAGGAGTATTTTCCAGGCAGAAAACAGAACATTCAAATGCAGAGAAAGGGAGGCACCATTTGTGTAATTCTTAAACACTGATTGACTGGAATCCATTCAAGAAGACTGTCTTCCTCTTTTCCTGGATAAGTTCATATGCTAACTAGGCAAGAGGCATCTTTTTCATAAAAAATATTTTCAGACCAATAGCAATGAGCCCAAGTTTGGGGGTAGCAACTAGGAGAACTGAGATAGCAAGGGCTCCTGGGAATCCACAGGAGACCCATTGGTATGCTTGAATGATGCAAATCTAATTCTTAGATTCAGAGCTCACTGCCCACCATTTGTCAAAGAGGTTAATTCTAAAATATTCACTGATGCCACGGAGACACTGCCTGCTCGGCGAGTACCCAAGTGCAAATGACTCCGTCATCCCTTCTTAAAAAAAAATAAATAAATAAACTGCCAATTCTGTTTCTTTGCTTCAAAATGGGAAGGTTCGAGTCCCTCATCCTTGAATAGATGTCCTAGGCAGAATGCTCTGTTCACAACACACAAGTACATTGATAGATGCTGAACAGACATAGGCTCCAATTATCAAGAAAGAAAACTTTAGTTCTGTGGCACAGGGGCATAAGGTAATTAACAAGATGTCAGAAGGTGTTAAGAGAGAAGAAAATGAGAATTATGAGCAGAGTTTATAGGAAGTCAATGATATATTTTATAAATTCTGTCTTTATATTGATTTGAGGACACACTTGCTAACTTGCTAGGGTCAGATTCCCAGAGTGCTCATGGGAACTAGCCGACCTAATGTAGTAACTCTCCAGGGGTCCAGGCTTATGAATTAGCTCCTTTCCTCTGGCAACTGTAAGCCACATGGTTCCCTGAGAAGAAGATTTTGATGGGAAATGTTTATTGATCTGGAAGAATGGCATTATTCTTCCAGGAAATTAGGTTGCAGCTCTCCCTTCAATCTCTTCATTGTTGACTATTCAAAGTTTTTCCCAAGGGGACCTGGGTGCTCATTACATTATAAAGCTCTCATCTTCCCCTTTGCAACACAAATTCTCACATCCATATAGGTGAGATTTAATGAATTGTAGAGCCTAATTTGTAGACAATACAGTGCAGAGGTCCCAGTACTGGTGCATATAGTAGGTCTTTAGGGAACATTTTGCATGTGGAGCAAGGAGCTTTAGAGAACCCTATGACCAGAAATTAGCAACCACCTACCAACTAGCCTGTTCTGGAGACAAGCTTGTCCTCTGACACTTCCCTAGCCATGATGACCTTTTTGCTGATCTTAAGGGTCCTTTCATTTTCATCTGCCTTGACCTTTCTCAGACTCTAGCAAAAATAACTATTTTTGTTTCTTCTCTCCCCATGTATACACAGAATAACATTTACTTATATTTTTAAATTGCTCCTGGAAGGTCATGAGAATGAGGGCAGGGAAATGGGAGAGTGGGTGGAGGGAACTGTGAGCTCCAGATTTACCTGCAAAATGTGCTTTCAACCTCCTTTCCTGCTCCCCTGGGCAATGCCCAGTCTTTCCTAGGCCTCCCCGCTGGGAGACGTCGGGCCAGCCATGGCAGTGTGTTCCTTTTCCGGGTCCCTGGCCGAGATGTCTCATTCCCTGATGGGGTCACAGAGGATGGAGTTTGTCCTGGAGACCATGAAAACCATCCAAGCTCCCTGCTGCTGGGTGGAGGTGCGGGCCAACAAGGCGCCCTCCCTAGGAGTCCACTGCCTCAACCCCCCAACCCTGCCTTAGGGCATGGAGAAAATGGACCCACATTGCCAACTAATGAGCTTGTCGCTGGAGCCACTGAAGTCTCGGTGAGTTTGTGAATATTCCAGACTTTCTTAGGTTACCCTCTTGGATACTTAGGACCAAGAAGACCTAAGGGTCACCCATGGAGGGATCATTTTGCTATCATTCCGCCTACCACTCCCACCCTGCCTTCACTTTACAAAAAGGGCATGTGAGAGAGAGACAGACAGAGACAGAGACACAGAGAGAGTGAGATTGGGTTTACCTGACATGAGTTTTCTTGCTTGCTCTCTAGTAGGATGCATGTTATTTCCCAGTTACCTCCACAATTCTTCTCAGTGTTTCTCTATCCCCACTTACTACCACTGTGTTAGAGATAGGCCTACTTGTTCCCTGGAGGAGTATAAGAAAATTTGAAGCTTTCTTTCCTGCATCTTGTCCTGTGCAAACTACCTAGACTTGGCAAATGGGACCAAAAGAAATTCTGGGAGACGCCCTGGACAGATCTTAGTGGAAGCAAAGTATCCTTCACTTAACACAGAAAAATAATAATTTGTGAAATTAGGCACAAATTAGGCAACAGTGACAGTTCAGTACTCTTAATAATAAAAATCAGAGCATAATGGCAAATCAGAGGGTCCTCACTGGTCTGGGAGCTGTGATTTAAGTTGTTTCAGTAATGATGCTTCTAGTATTTGTGTGTGTGTGTGTGTGTGTGTGTGTGTGTGTGTGTGTGTGTCCTCTCTAGCTAGTCAGAATAGTTTTCAAACAGATTTGTGAGGATCTGCGCATTGGATTAGTCTTGTGGGCTGATCTCAGCCCCACCTCTGATTGGACACTGTGTGTTTCAGGGTCCCAGCAAGAAACAGTGGAACCACTCCAATGGGCTAATGGAGGGAGTTGAGGGAAGTATTTACATAGGGCTGGGCTCTGGAAATTAGGAAGAGTCTAGTAACAGCTATAATATGTCTAGGCTATAGTGGGAAGGGGAAAGATCAGAACCAGAACCCAGCAAGATCCACCAGTGCACGTGAGAGACAGAGCTTGTGATCTCAGGTGGAGCATCACAACCACAGCCCCACAGGAAAGAGGCCAGGCAGTAGCTACCCATGCCACTCTCCTTGCAGCCTCTGATCTTCAGTCTGTGCCTCCTATTGGCCAAACCTGACCAGAACAGAAGGTGGGGGTGATGGAGTTTATACAGCTACCTCCCCCAGGCACACAGTAGGCCAGAGATGTTAAAAGGGTCTCATGTAATTTACTTTTAGTTAGATGATTTGGTTGGTGCAAGATCAACCTTGTTAACCCTTCCTTATTTCATGCACCTGGGTTTCAGTCACAGCCCTGCCATTGACCCACCACATGGTCTTCAGAAAATCCCTTGAACTCCTCAAACTTTCCTGTCTCCTTTATGAAAAGGAGTAAAAGGAATACTAAAGAGCTTACATTTATAAACATATGTTTGAAAACAACCATAGAGGCTGCTAGTGTCTTTTGCTGAGTTCTCAAGACTGGAAAGAGTCTTTATTGAGCACTTACTATGTGCCTATTAATGTCACCTACTCCGTGCTCAGTAAATGCCTATTGAATTTAAACTCTGCATGCATGGCACAGTGTTGAGTCAGCTGCTGTGGCCTTGATCCCCCAAGTCCAAGATGTGCATGTGACTAAAGTGAGGGGCCTGTAACAGAACCCAGCAGTACTTCCAATGAAGGCCCAAAGAGGGAAAGATCAAAAGGATTGTGCTGAATGACTAACAACTGGGCAACCAAGATGCAAGAATATTCCCTCAGAAAGAAAGAGACTGCAGAATGGGAGCTTGGAGGTGTGCAGGGAGGGAATGAGTCTGTAAGAAAGGGATCAAGAAAACCTACCATGGAGTAGAATTCTGGCAAATGCCATCTGCATGGTCCAGAGGGCTTCCTAAGGACTACCTGGCCTGCTGCTCCCCACCTCTTCTGGTGTGGACCCCTAATGCACCTCCAGCCCACCCTGATGCCCAGGGTCCTGGAGTCTGCAGTCTCTAGTGAGCCCTGGTCACATCATCAGGTTCAAACAGGGCTGCAGTTACCCCTAATTCTGTGTCTGGGTGCTGTGTCAAGTTCATACCCCAAATTCAAACAGCAGCTCACTTTCCCAAACACCGCTGGTTCACCACTTCACCACGCAGCTGACAGCCACAGAGGACCAACATGCGGCTGAGTGAGCTGTCTTTGTTACTGAAGACTTCAGGTTCCAGGTGTCCTGACTCTTTTTGTGTCCAGCAGCCATTTGACCCAGGACAGAAGAAGACTTTCTTATCAGCAGAATACTTGGATGAGCCTTTCCGAGTCCAAAGGGCAATGAGTGTGGTCAGCATCATGACCTCTGTCCTCGAGGGTAAGTGCTGCTCAGAGCAGGCCTTTCCCCTTGGTCATGCGAGTTCCTGGGTGAACCGCAGACAGAATACCCCAAACCTGTGTCAGTGGGCACCCACCCCTGTGTCCTGGAATCCTAAATTCTCCTCCCTTTTGTGCCCTGGGTTCCATAACTCTTAATCATTGTTTCCTTATGTGGATAATTTTTCAAAAATAATAAGCTCCCATAAATGATTCCTCTCCTGTCCACATTTACATTTGCTCCCAACACACCCACCAAAGTAGATTTTAAAAAAAGATTTCTTGGAGGCATCAGAGAATTTCAAGCTACCTCTCAGGTAGGTGAGAAAAGTAACAGTCTTTAATTTTCTAACAAAGCAAAATTACCCTAAGGTTTTTCATGACTGTAACATTTGCTGCTATAACTTAATTTCTGTTTCAAGCCCCCATGATGTTGATTATTGGAAGACAATTTAAGGAAATGAACCAGACAATTTAACAAAATCATTGTTAACACTGGGTTCCATCAATCAAGTGGAATCCACTCAGTCTCCCCAGGCATGGGTCTCAGTTCATGTTGCTTACACCAAGCCACAACGTAGAGGAGAGGGCATTGTGTCACAGCAACCTGATGCTCAACGCCCAGTGATGGTGGCCATATCACCCCCACCCTGAGAGCCATCCTGTCTTTTATTTTTTTTTTTTAACTTTTTCCATTTTCTGACATTGTTCTTCATTTTGTACAAAATTTCATTTCTCCCCTCAGGTGTAGTCCCTATAAATCTCCCACTACCTTATCACCCATGAACCATCCACACAGACCCTTGTGCTCTTCCCTCTCATGTTTCCTTATTCAACCTTTATTTTTTGCCTCAAGTTATGGAAAATAGTTCTATCTGGCTATTTATCGTCTCTAGACAAATCTAAAATGTCTTGGGACAGAGGGAAAAGAAAGGGGTTGAGATCCTGCAGTGTTCCTGAGAACAGACCCTGTGTGCTCAACTCCCAGTCCTGGGATGAACCCTAATTCGGGGGCCAAAGGGAGGGGCAGCATGGCGGATGACAAAAACTAAGAAAAATGTTGGAGAGACTTGAAACCATGATCAAAATGTATCTCTAGGAGAAGTAGGCTTCAAGTTCTTAGAGAGGTGGCAGGTCTGTAGAGAGACCCACATACTCCAGGCAGCACAGGGACTGTGGCATTGACCTGGCTGACAATGTACCTGGCCTGAGGCAGTCTCAGAGAGCAACCAGATGCTGCTACAGATGACCTTATCCCCACAGGCTGCAGAAGGATATGAATGGAAGTCAGAGAAGGAACTGTCTCCACAGACTTTTCCACTGGAAACCAAGCAAGCACTAGGATGACTCAAGTAGTATCCACTTGGCCATGACTGAGGACCTGCTCAACCCTTTGTCAACCTTCAGCAACCTAGAACTCACCCCCAACATAGAACATCCAACCCACCCCCCAACCTAGAACTCAGACATAATAAGTTCTGCTAATGATACAGTCACAGACATTGAATTAACCAAGACAAAGTTCCCACGCTGGGAATTTAAAGAATAAATGAAATTCAGTTATGGGAGGGAAACCCCTTATGTTACATTTCTTGCACAGCTGAGTTTGTGTTTTGAGAAATATATATACAGTCCAGTAATAACATTATTTTTCCTCATTGATAATCATTTAATAACCACTTTTCATTGGAATAGTGCCTAGCATTTTTCATAACTGCACTGACTTTCACCATGTTGTTATGTCTGTGGGTTTTTTGTTGACTAGCTGGGTTGCTTGATGTATATATATTTTTGCTCTGCCATCAAGCAATATATATTTTTTATACAGATAGTGTACTCTTTTATTTATTGCCCAGAATGATCAGCTTTTTCCTTCCCTCTTTTTTCATTTATTCACCCATCAACAAACATTTGCTGAACAGCTGCTATATGTCTGGCATTGTTCCAGATGCTGGGTACTCAGTGATGAACATGATAGAAGCCTGTGTTCCTGGAATCTACGTCCTGGGGGCTGGCAAGTACAGATGCTAGACACAAATAGATATTTAGGTAGTGATAAGGAACAGGAGAAAAGATAAAGTAGGGAAGGATATGGGTGGGGTAGCAGCTTGCAGAAGGGGTTATTTTAGATGCAGTAGCTATGCTTTAAGGAAACTGGTAATGGGAAGGTAGTTAGAGAATCAACCTTGTGAGCCTTGAGAGAGTTCTAGACAACTGAGTAGCAAATGCAATGCATTTTGAAGGACTGGGGTATATGAAGACAATCAAAGGTTGTAATTAAGAACACAGGCCCCAGAGTCCAGAGATCTAGGCTTACATCTTGGCTCTGCCATCTGTGATATGCTATGCAACCCTGAACCTCCTTAACCACTCTGTTTTTTCAACTCAACTGCCTCTGCATTTTCAAAAGAGGCAGTAAAAGAGTGAAGATATACTTGCCATACTTTGTGAGGACTAACTGAGTTAGGATCAGCTTGACTAGCATGTTGCAAATGGTCAGCAGAATTTGGTTTTTCATGGTAAGTAGACTATAAGTTTCCATGAAGACAGAGATGTGTCTTTTGCTCACAGCCAGATCCCCAGTACCTTAAATAGCAATGCCTTGTATATAGTAGACACTCAATACACAGTTGTTGAATTAATAGTGAATGAGGATGAGATACAAAACTGATCTTTGGATGAGATACAAAACTCATCTTTGATGAGTGGTGCTCATTTATATAGAGCTATGACCAGGGAGAGAATAAGGAATGGTCAGTTATCCTGAGATAGACAAACTCCCCTAAAAAGAAGATGATGTGAGAGTAGATGGAAAGGCAGAAGAAACAATTTTTAAGGGACTCTAGGTATAGATAACCCAAGGTTGGGTCAGAGGTGGAAGTTTTTGAGCCTAAGACTATATGACCTATAATCTTGTCTGCTTGTCTTCTTACATGGTGGATTTTGGCTTTATTTTTGAGAATATTTGCATGCTAATGGGGATGTGAGAGACTGGATATAAAGGAAAGAGAAGAAATACTCAGCATATTGCTGATTTGACAGAAGAAGCTACCCAAGTGGAGACATTCACCTTTAATTGGAGAAGGGACACTTCTTGTAACAGGAGGAAAGTTCTTTCTGGGTCAGCTTTTTGCAGGAGAGTCTTCTGGGAAGGAGCCAGCAATGATTCTCACAGCGCCCCTATCTCCCCAGAGTGCAGAGATCAGCATTGTTAAGATTGTTTACAGGTTGGGGTCTCTTTTCCTGTTCTGCCTCAGAAACAGGCTGCTTCCTGCCATAATGGTATATCTGCAATTTCCTCACTCAAAACTACTTCCTGTGCTTCTATTTAGGGCCAAATTGGGTTTAGAAAGCTCCTACTTTTGTTCCAACTAGAGACCATTGATTTTTGCCCCCGGGATGTGCTACATATTTAGAGAACTACATGTTGCTGGTTTCTGTGTTTGACGTGCCCCCTCAGAGTGCACTGTTCACCCTGACTGACTCACACTACATGTGACGACCTTTGCACGTAACATGAATTTACAGACACCTCCTAGTTTGCTCACAACCAGCTTGTATTTCTATTTCTCAGGCTCTTTGGATCTTTTGGTAGATTCTGGGGATAGAAAGGGCAGCACATTCTTTTGTTTTTCCATTGAGGAAGGCTGTTTTATTCTTTTTTTTTTTTTAGTTTTATTGAAGCATAATTGACCAAATATGCAAGGTATTTAAAGTATATGTTGTGTTTTGATAGTCACATAATTGTGAAAGGATTCTCACATATAGCTAATTATACATCCATTACCTCACATATTTATTTCCCCCTTTTTTAAATTTTTCCTTTCTTTTTGGCAAGAATAAAAGTTCCACTCTCTTAGCAAATTTCAAATACAATAAAGTAATATCAACTGTGGTTGTTATATTACACATTAGATCCTCAGATCTTACTCATCTCCTGACTGAATTTTGTATTCTTTTACCAATCTCTCTCTAGTTTCCTAGTCCTACTTTGCTGTTTTCTCTTTCTCTAAGTTTGCGATTTTTTAAGATTCCATTTATAAGGGATTAATGGTATTTGTCTTTCTTTGTCTGGTCTAATGCTCTCAAGGTTGAGGATAAGTAGCAGGCTTCCTTTCTCATCATGGACTAATATTTGCATCTTCTGTATCCATTCACTCATAGATGGGCACTTAGTTTGCTTCCTTGTCTCACCAATTGTGAATAATGCTGCAGTGAACATGGGAATTCAAATATCTCTTTGATCCTAAGTATTTTATGCTTTTTCAGGATACAGTTATAGCTGGAATGGTTTTCTTTATTTCTCTTTTCTCTGATTGTATGCCTATAGAAATGCAACAAATGTTTGCACATTGATCAGAACTCTGCCCCTTATAAATTAACTTAAATATATATACATTAAAATAATTCAAACAACATTTTGTTATATACAAATATTATGCAAATATGTATACACTAAAAACTGTCTCCTTCCCTACTCCTTTCCTAGTACAGCCCTACCTCTCATGTGTCTTGACCCTTCACACAAAATTCTGTGCATAAGTACACACACACACACTTCATACACATACAAATATAAAGTATATATTAAAATATAATGTAAAGTATACATTATACTATAAATAAAAATATAACATATTTTATATTATAAATATAAAAATTATAAATATATGTATATAATATGAAGTATGTATATATATAAAGTCTTTTTCATCTCCAGGCAGCATAGTTATGTATTTTTTCCAACCAGGTTCAACTGATTTCAGAGATGTATGAGGGTTGGGTTTCTTTGGGTTTTGCCAGGCAAGTATAATAAAGCGGAAGAGGGGAAAGAAATTGAGGGTGTCTGCAAGAGGGTTGGACATGAAGTAATGGAGTAGGTGGGGAAGTAAGGAAAAAGTGTAGCTGATGGGCAGTTAAAAAGTGTAGAGTCCATGGGTTGGAGGACTGGATGAGGAGAGTTTGGATGGGAATGGCTGGCCTGGAGGAGCTCAAAAAGTAGGAAATGGATATCAGAGAGAGGAGGTAGAAGTTAACAGTAAAGACAAGGTATGGAAGACCTTGTGATGAGGTTCTTAGATGACACATAGCTGACAGCTGACACTGACCATACCTGTGATGCAGAACTCGAGGAGTCTGAACAGAGATGCCCACCCTGCTTGATCAACTTGGCTCAGAAGTATCTGATCTGGGAGTGCAGCCCAACATGGATGAAGCTCAAGACGATTGTCTTTGGGATCGTGACAGACCCCTTTGCGGAGCTCACCATCACTCTGTGCATCGTGGTGAACACTCTCTTCATGGCCATGGAGCACCATGGCATGAGCTATGCCTTCGATACCATGCTCCAGATAGGCAACATCGTAAGTGCACTGGCAGCCACTGCCCACGCTGCCACGACTAGAGGGGACACAGGCACTAGGCCCACATTCTTTGGAGTGTGGACCCAGCTAGGTGAATACAGGGAGTGATGTGGACACAGAGTGCAGGATGTCTGAGAACCAGGCTGAAATGGGGGAATTGGTTTGGGATGAACAACCTCACAGTAGACTGAGATAGTCCTGACCAAGAAGGCAGCTAGCTCCCCCTTTGCAGGAATGAGGACAGCAACTTGATTTTCTAGACCTCAGCTGCCTCTGCTTTGAAATAAAGGTAACTACCACTTTCCCCCTCTAAAGTATGGAGTTGCAATAGTCTTGTCAGTTTTATTGCTTGTAGGACTGCAAGAAAGAGTGATTATGGACTTTCACTGTTATCATTTGAGGACAAAGGAGTGGGTGAGAGGGGAGGAACAAGGAAGGGAAAGACATGGAAACAAGTTTGCTGTTTTAACTGAAGCATCAGGGAATCAGAACTTTTCTTGTGTATCTGGTATAGATGCAAAGCTACTTTAAAATGTTCTCCATTATTTTTTATTAGTATTTGCTTTTAATAAGATAACATTCATACTAAATTTTATTACTTGCTGAGTAACATGTATGACTCCAGGGAGGGCCCCCCACAGGGAGAATGACAAAGTGCCAACTTTATTTGAATACTTTCAAGGCCAGACATGGTCTCAGGTGCTTCTCATGGATTATCTAATTTTATTTTCACAACAGACTTAGATGGTAGGTGCTATTGTTGTCCAGTTTCATAGATGGAGAACTGAGGCACAGGAGGTAACATAATTTGCCAAGAGGTCAGTAAGAAGTCACAGTGTCAGGATTTGATTCAGGCCAACTTGTTCCAGTCTCACACACCTCAACGCCTGGGTGAAACCCTTTCCAAGGACCTGCTAGTGTGTGTCTTTGTGTATGCATGTGAGCATACACATGTGTGAATTTGCATGAAAGGAAAAGAGAGGGAGAGCATCCATGCACATGGGAAGCAGAAGCCAAGGAGGTCAGGGTCTTTCCTCCACTGTGTCCACACCAGAATCATACCACTGGAAGGGCACATATGCACTATCAGCACTGTCCATTCTTCTGAGTCTTTGTAGCCTAAAGATCTAAGCAGAAGAAAGTATCCCACAGGAAAAGGGGTGACTCCTTTCTAGTAACCTCCCCCACTTTGTCAGGGGTGACCGGGATTCCAACAGACTCCAGAACACTGTGATGTCTGCATGCCTTGCATTTTGACAGCATCTTGGCTAAGAGATCACATACTTGGCTAAGATATCAACAACATTGCAAATTGATATAAAAGAAGAAATGGAAAGAGAGGGGAGAACTTATTTTCAAAGAGTTAACCTAAGACCATAAGACCAAAGAGGTCTATGGAAGAGGCTTTGAGCCCATACCGAGAGAGAGAGAGAGAGAGAGAGAGAGAGTCATTTTTTTGTTTACAATGCATCTGGTACTTTGTAAATGTTATCTCAGCACCACAACAACCCTATGAGGTTACCATGACCTCACATCCCAAAAGAGTGCTAAGATTCAGAGAGGTTGAGTCTCCTACCCACAGTGGCACAGCTGATGAAGGTGGAGCCAGAGTTGACTAGTCTCTCTAGGGCATTTCCCCCGCCACACCAGGTTCAGTAGCTTACACAGGACACTCAGGAGAAGCTCTTTGAATTACACCCTGGGGCTGGTGACATTAGAGAAGTCACTGATCCTCTAAGACTGCTTCCTTTTCTGTGGAAGAAATTGCCTGTTTCCCAGGCTGTAGGGAGGTGTTGATAAGTGCCGATAAGAGAAAAGCACCCGATTTGGTCTTTGCTTTCTTCTTTACCTGCTTGCTTGTTGTGTGATTTGAGCCTGGTCCTAACGTCTCTCAAACTCAAATTTCTGTGCTGCTTAAGACAAGGACACTGACAGCTACAGAGAATCTTCGAAACAACATATTGCTAATAGCTTCTTGCTAGTCATTATTATTTACTCATGAATTAGTATCTGCCAGAAGTTTTGCTAAGAGATGCACATGCATTATCTCATTTATGCCCATTATACAGATGAGGAACTGAGGTATGAAGAGGATGTGTTATTCCCAAGCTCACATATGCTAGGGAATGACTAAGTTGGGACTTTTATCTAGATTGCTATTGCTCCACAACCTATGCTTTCAAACTAGTGAACCAAATTGACTTCTTACTTACATAATTATATAACAATAATTATCCTAACTACCATCCACTAACTCCACTTCTACCACCATTCATATGGAAAAACTGAAGCAGGAGTTTTAATCCATATTCTCTTAAGAATTGGTCCAGAAATTGCTCTCTGCTGCTACTTTGAGTTTTCTCATTTCCAATCTTTCAAGAGTCTACAAATAATATAAAAACTGAATATAAGCAAAAGGATCTGCTATTTTATAAACAAGACATTTTTCCAACTGTCCTGTTGGTCACTGACCCAGACACTGCACCCTACTGAGATGAGTTCTCGTCTCCATCCACAGGTCTTTACTGTGTTTTTCACTGCTGAAATGGTCTTCAAAATAATTGCCTTCGACCCCTACTATTACTTCCAGAAGAAATGGAACATCTTTGATTGCATCATCGTCACTGTGAGTCTGGTGGAGCTGGGGATGGCCAAGAAAGGGAGCCTGTCGGTGCTGCGGACCTTCCGCTTGGTGAGATTTCTTAACAGAAAAACAAAAGCAGGAAACAAAGAAGGAAACGGGAGGGAGGGAAGGAGGAAGGAAGTTGTGTGTCTTCATTCTTCTGTCTCCTGCTCTCTTTAAGAAACAGGACATTTCTTTCCATCATTCTAAGTCTTATTCTAAGCCTACCGTGTCTGTTCTGGTGTCAACACTAGCCTTAATTACAGCAACTGCCTTGAATATATCTGATTCTGGAAGGCAAGTAGCCCATCTTGTCTTACTTTAAAAGTATGTTGGCCCATACACTTCCTTATTCCTTTTAGAATCAACTTGCCCAGTCACATACATACATACACACTAAACTGTCTTTGTTTTGTTTCCTATTAGAATTGCATTAACCTAAGGAATAATTTGGGAAGAAATGTGACCTTTATGTGATCTTTTGATCTGTGAAAATAGTGTATTTTATCTCAATTTATCGTAATCTTTCAATATCATTTCTCCAACAAATTTACTAATTTTTTCCTGTTTTTTTATTAAATTTGTTCCTAACTATGATGCTATGCTCAATGAAATCACTGTTTAAATGTTCTTTTCTGGCTTATTTTGCTAGCATCTTGCTATTTAACATTTTTCTTTCATGATAGTCCTATAGATTATCTGTATCAGTTTTAAATTTTTTAACACAATCATATCATATGTGAATAATAAGTTTTGTCCTCTTTTCTAACCTTTACACCATTTGGTTCCTTTTATTATATTATTGTACTGGTTAAGGACACCCAGTACACTCTTGAAAAGAAGTGTTAATCACAGACATTCTTGTTTTTTTCTTGATCTTAAAGGGAACGCTTTCAATATTTCAGCAAGTTGGATATTTGTAACAAGAATTTTACAGATTAAAAAAACTATCAGTTTAGAAAGGTTTCTTTTATTAAAAATATTTATCATGATGAGTGTTCAGAGAATTGTGCATGTATTAAAGATAATCACATGATTTTCTTCTGTAATCTATTAAATGGTGAATTATATATACATATATATTTATATTTAATGAATATATAATTATATGTAGGCATATACATATACATATATACATATATACATATATATGTATAGTCAATATATGTATCTAGAATGATTTGATAATGTCAACTCAATTTTGCATTCCTGGAATAATCCCAATTTGATCTTGATTTTTTTATATACACTTGGAATATTCAGTATGCTAATAATTTGCTTTAGATTTTTGCATCTATATTGACTTTTCCTGCAATTTTACTGCCTTGCATTGTTCTTGACAGGTTGAGGCATCAAGGTGCATTAGTGATCTCCACAAAAGGAGGTGAAAAATAGTCCCTTTATCCACCTTGTTTCTGATCCTTTATCGGTTTATAGAATTCACTAGTAAAGTCATCTGGATGTCAAGATATTTCATTACTGATTTAATGTTCTTAATGGTCAGGTTTTCTATTGCTCAAATCGATTTTAGTATATTATATTTTTCTGAAGACTACCCTTTTTAATCTGAAATTTCAGGTTTAGTGAATATGCCATGCTATTATCTTTTAAGAGTTTATATCATTTGTACCTACCTTTCAATTTCCTTCTAAGATCTGCTTTATCTTTTCCTTTCTTTTTTTTCTCACTATTTTTGCCCATGGAACCGCAGGCTCACATTGCCCGGGGGACCATAGACTCAAGCAATCCCCAGCCTCAGCTTCCCAGGTAGCTGGGATTACAGGCACACGCCACCACGCCCAGCTACAATTTTTTTGGAACTAGGTCTTGGCTACATGCCCCTTGTGGGACTAGAACCGCAATCCCTGGTCCTGGCCACAGCTTCCTAGGCTGCTGCTTACAGGCATGTGCCACCATGCTGCCCCTTATCTTTTCCTTTCTTTAAAAATAATGGTTTGTACTTTCTCTTATCTTTTTTAAAAAGTATTATTTTTTTTTTTTTTATGAAGTGCCATTGTATTACACTCTGGGTTTTTTTTGACATTTAGGATGTCACCCCTCAGGTGTAGTCTCTCACCTTTTTGTATTAATCTTGCCAAAGGTCATCAATTTAATTAGTCCTTTCAAAGAAACAACTTTTAGCTTGTTGATCTACTGCACTGAAGTTTCCTGTTTCAGTTCATCCTGCATCTTATCTTAGTTATATCCTCCATTTTATATATTTTATTCCTTTCTAATATCTTAAAATGGGATTGTCAACCCATTTTCTTTTCCAGTATATTCATTTAGGATTTCAATTTCCTTCTAAGATCTGCTTGAATATAAGAGAATTTGCCTTATTGTTTGATTCTAAATATTTCCTAATTTCTAATTTGATTAACTCTTTGACTCAGAGGTTAATTGAAAGAGTGGTTCTCAGTTTTGAAACATGGTGGTATTGCTAGTTAGCATCATGCTGCTAGTATCTAACTAAATGGTATTATACTCAGCGATCATGCACTGTATGATTTTTTTTTTGATTTAAGCTTCTTACAACATTGGGCATCCTTGTATGGTTGTTTGTTCCCTTGGGAATGCCTCCCCTTCCCCCAGCAACCCTCCTTCGCCATCACTCAGACTCCTCTCTCCTTGCTGTTTGTTGGTCTATGTTTAGCCCGTTGGTTGCTCCCTTTTCTGCAGCAGTGTCCTTTTCCTGGGTGAGGGCCTGTGCTTTGGGACAGGGCGAGCCATGTTGCTTAGATGTTCAGTCTAACTTTGCATCGGGCAGCCAGTCCATGCTCTTTTGGAGTCTATCAATGCCTCTTCATTCTTGCTGGCTGTCTCCTCCAATTCAGTCTCTGTGCAATTTTGCTGCTTCTTCATGTTTATAGTTCTGGCTTCTGACTTTAGGGGGCCTTGCTCCCAGTCATTGTCAGTAGGGAAGTGTCTTACTTCCCTACTGATGGGGACAGGCATCTGCAATAGTTTGTCCAGCTCATCTCCTCTCCCTCATTATGCAGTTTTGCTGTGGAGCCATGTCTCTGTGGCGTTCCTCTCTCATGGAATGGGGAGGTGTGTCTTGTTCTCTTAGAAGGCATCATTGAACTGGGATTTTGGCTCTCAGCCCCTGGTGAGAACACAGGTGTGATCTGTGATAAGTCATTACCCTAATTGGTCTCCCAGTCCTGTGTGTGGTGGATCTCCATGTTTTCTTTTGTGTCCTGTCCATGAAATGTGTGTGTGTGTGTGTGTGTGTGTGTGTGTGTGAAAGATCTTTACCTGTCCCCAATGCCTGCCTGCCTGCTCTTACCTGTTTGGTGGTGAGGCCTGGAGGCCTCCCACCAAGTCCAGAGGGCTAGTGGGGCAGGGGGACCACACTGTCCAGCCTCCCATCCCAAAGGAGGCCAGGTGGCATGGACCTAGGGCAGGCCCCCATGCAGTGCAACAGCCTGCTGGTCCACTGTATGATATTAATACCTTGAAATTTGTTGATAATTTCCTTTTGGCTCAGTATACTGTGTAAGTGTTCCTTATATACTTGAAAAGAATGTGTCTTCTGCAGCTATAGGGTGTGACACTGTACACATCCATTGGGTAGAGAAAATGATTATGTGGTACAAATATTCTATAGCCCTGCATATTTTTGTCTGCTTGTTCTAGCAATTATTGACAAGATGGCATATAAAAATATCTCCTGTGGTGATTATAGCATAGTCTGCTTCTACTGTCTGGAGGCTGTGTTATTAAATGGATGTATATTTTAAGTTGTCATATCTTCCCAGTAAAGTAAAACTTTTATGATTAAGAATTGACCTTTTCTACTTCTAGAAATGCATTTTGCCTTAACAACTTCTTTTGTCTGATATTAATTAAACAGTCCTGTTTTCTTTTGGTTTAGAATTTGCCTGATTTTTTTTTTTAATATACAGCTCTTTACATCTTAGTATATCCTTAGGGTTTTTCTGTGGCTCCTGCAAATAATGTGTCACCTTTTAGATATTTTCAGTTCTTTCAATTCATCTTTGTTTTTAATCTAAGCAGTTAGTCCATGTTATTGTGGTACACATGTATCTACCATTATTCTTAGTTTCTTGTTTTCTTCACTTACTTATCATTCTTCTCCTTTCCCTTCCCCTCTCAATTTTCTGGTTTTTTAATTTTTTTCTTGATCCATTTATCCATTTTCCCTCTTTACTGATTTGGAAACTAAATGCTCTTTTTATCCTTTGTTTTATCCTTATAAATTGCAGGATTCACAGTTAACTGAAAGTCAAGAGTAGCTAAAACCTTTATCTTCATTCCAGTTACCCTCTCCCAACTTACCATTAAGTATTTTACTTTTGCCTTGTTTTTAAAAAGCTATGTGACTTCATAGACAACAATTCTAGTCTTCACAAATAAACCTCAAAATTCTTACCCCAAGAAACTTACCCCAAGAAAGGCTTATTCCACACTTCTGTCATAGTCTGACGCGAGTCAGGCCTCTTAGATATGAGTCCTTCAGGAAGTGACTTTGCCATGTCTGAAGACAGCCTATATACTCTTACAAGCTGGCTTCCTGCTTGTGGAAAGATGGGAGACTAAGAAAGACAGGAGACTCCCTTCAGGTTCTAAGCAGCCAAAGATTTTTCAGTCAGGTTCATGTTTTGTATGCAATTCCTTCAAAACTCTTATGGCTTGTTAAGTCCCTCTGGGCAGCAGTTTGACCATTTCTTCTGTGGTGTATTTCACTCACAGATTCTCTCCTGAGCTGTATGACTATTATGAGAAACTCCTCCACAGAATTTTTACTTTTCATTTCCGAAGGTTCCATTTAGTTAATTCTCAAAATCCTTGATTATTCTTTATAGTACTTTACTCTCTGCTCATGTCTTCAAGCTTGCATACTAGCTCTTTAAGCATTTTATATCCACTATCTCTTATTTATAATTTTATTAACTGAAGAAATTGAATAGCTATTTTTTTCTCTTTAAAAATTTTTTTTGAGGTAACATTGTTTATAACACTGTATATGATTAAAGGGGGTAGGTTCACACTCCTGGGTTGTCTGTTCACACCAGACCCATCACTCATAACCCTTTACCCTAGATTATTTAGCTGCCTCTTCACTTTGTTTCCAGCTCTGCTAACCCTCCTCTTCTTGAAGCCTCAATTCTGCATCATATTGCTAGGGTTTGTTTTCGTTTAGACTTGTCAGTCCCTTTGCTTTCACTCCCTCTGCTCTGTATTTCACATGTAAGTGAAATCATCCTGTATTTGTCCGACTTATTTCATAGAGCATCATCCCCTCCAGTTCCATCCATGTAGTCACAAATGTGAGTGGCCCTTTTCACAGCTGTGGCTTCTCCTGGGTCTCAATCATGAAGCACCGTGGTTGTTGGCTTGTTTTTGCAACTCAGACACTCTGTAAGTAGAGGACAAAGAGGGGAATGCTTTCAGAATTTGGACTCTATTTGGTTCCTTCAGAGTATATTCTGCAAAATTTCTTGCAGGATTGCCCTAAATAGAATTCTCAACTGAAATAGATATAGATAGAGTGAATTCAACTAAAATCCCATGTGAACAACACTTCACAAATTCTCAGTGTCAATTCCCCCTAACCTCACACCTCCAACATGGCATCTGGCAGCCAACATTTTCTTTTCCTTGCATTCTTCTGGATTAATTTCTGGTTTTTCCTTTCATGGAGAGGTGAACTCTTTGGAACTTAGTTGTAGTGGACTGGAGAAATTCCTGTTAGACTGTCTATGACTAGCACTCCCGGTATTGTTTCCCATCCCCATGTGTCATGACACCATTAAAACCTAAGCTCAGATTGACACAATTTTGCAAACATCTTCAGAGAAAGACTGGCTTCAGCAATCTGTTTCTATCTCTGAATTCCCATGCATATTTACTTTTTAGGTCCAAACTTATTTTTTTAACAGATCACCACCGCTGCCACCATGGATGTAGACTTTTAGTAATTTTTTGATGGAAAGAAGAGCCCAAAGGGGACACAATCCATCATAGAACCCTGCTTCTGCTGATATTTTTCACAAATACAAGACCTATTTCATGATACAACATTGACCTCCCCAGTAGCAGACAGATATTAGACTCACTTCTCATTTGTTCTAAAATTAAGCACCCTTGTTAAAGTAAATTGAAAATTATATAAAAGTTTTACTCAAAGATGGAAAATATTTGGGTATATTTTTATACAAATATATCCATGTTACCAACTTGGCTTATTTCCCTCCAGTCTTTATTTCACTAAATCAAAGTTCACATATTAGTTATGAGATTAACTAGACACTTGGTTGACTAAATTTGAAGGTGTATTCAGCAGCTGTTGACAGCAACAGTTTATAAATAATGCAAAGCAGTTCTTTTTGATGTAAGGCTAAGTTGTAAGGGTACAGAAAGCAATAGGATATGGGGACAGGTGAGGCCTGGAGAACCTGGATGCAGGGGGTCTGCTCCCTTATTCTAGGGACCACTCAGTCTAGACCACTCATTCTAGGCTCAGCAAGAGCTAGCTGACCTATGTGGAACCACAGCACCCCAGCAGAACCTCTAAGTATGTGCTGACTGATAGTAGGAACCCCAAGTTTGAATATCTCTGGAATAGCTAGTGAAGAGGTCCTATTTTCTAAGTCTTAATGAAAGATAACAAATTAAGAAAGGACAACGCAATTTGTGTCCTATAATGACAATTCTATACAATCAGCACTTCGTTTAGTGTAAGCTTAGTTATGGACAACAAATTATCTAAGGAAATTCTAATGTTAAATTCTAAATCCCCTTCCCTCTACCAAAAAGTGAATGAAAACCATGAGCCAGGTGCAATTAAGACAAAAGTCAGTACCCACTCTTTTTGCTCAGGAGTTGACCACTGTGACCATGTCCCCCTCCTTGTCCCCAGTGGTGACCCCCTGGCATTGTTCCTGTTATCTGATGTCAAGGCCCTATGACAGCCTCTGCTTTTGCTCTTGCCTAGAGTTTACTGAGAGAATGCAGACTTTTATCAATTGTGTTGCTAAGGAAACAGCATTTTCCCCATATTCTCCACAAAAGGGTTCCTAGTTACTAATGCTCAGTTTTATTTATGCTTGTCAGATGCCTCTTTGTCCAGTAAACAGAATTGGTGTTTTAAGCTCTGCTTCCAGTGTAAGGAAAGTAACTTGCAGATTAGATCTGAAGAGAATATAACCATCCCCACCTCCACCCCCACCCACCACTACCACCACATAGAGAAGTAGCTATAGCCCTTCCTGTATAAAAGCATTAGCTCTTCTCCCTCAGGACCTCCTCACTTCTGTGTGGGTGAACAACGTGTTGTTCACTGTTCTGCACTGTTCTGTTCAGCACCTCAGCCTCACACCTAGGCCAGAGCCTGGCTCTGCATAGATGCTCCATAAATACCCAGTGACAGCTGAGCCCAGATATTTCTTCCTAACAAATTAAAGAATCACATGAATGTGGTTTTTTCAGCCTTCTACATCCTCAAGCACAGTGCTTCCGCTCCTCTGTAGGATTTAGTCCACCTGGTTACAGTGAAGACTTTCTCAGGCCTGGCCTGGTCTCTGACTTAGCCATTCACTGCTGATAGCAGCATCACAAAAACCGCCCTCTGCATATCTCTTAAGCTAACACAACACTGTAAATGCATACATCTGGTGTGCAGTCAGGTAGTCTGGTAGGTCGATTAAGTAAATATATGAATTCAGTATCCATGAAATCAAAAATACTTGCAATTTTAGAGCTGGTGGGGGCAACAGATGTTGGCCCTGGCACTGAGATGAGGAAAGCCTGAAAGATGGCTAACCAATACCTGGTGATTGCAGTGGGCCATGCCTCATCCATAAAAGACTGTCCAAGTTACTTAATTGTAAGCTCCATCTTACTCCACTCTATACCCTTAAAACGGTTCCTATTCAAGAGGACTGTGACTTCAGAACAGAGTGAATATGCAAAACAATTGGACTTAGCCACAATCAGGGAAGCACATTGGTACTTAAGACCACAGGGACTGGTCACATTTTTGAGTAACCAATGACATAGGGACAAAGGGGTCTGAAGCTGCATTCCAGGAAGACCATCATAATGGAATGAGTTGCCCTGTGCTCTTTCCAGACCTTTGGTTTCTAGCCAAGATGAAAGGTGGTAAGAAAAGCTGACAGAACCTGCCATGGTCTCTTGTTTCTCTGCAGCTACGGGTTTTCAAGTTGGCCAAATCCTGGCCAACCTTAAACACACTCATCAAGATCATTGGAAACTCAGTGGGGGCACTGGGGAACCTCACTTTCATCCTGGCCATCATCGTCTTTATCTTCGCTCTGGTTGGCAAGCAGCTCCTTGGGGAAGGTTACGCGAAGGAACACTGCATCACCTCCAACATCTCTGTGTCCAAAGAGGGTTGTCCCCGCTGGCACATGCACGACTTCTTCCACTCCTTCCTTGTCATCTTCAGGATCCTCTGTGGCGAGTGGATTGAGAACATGTGGGACTGCATGGAAGTGGGTCAGAAATCCATATGCCTCATCCTTTTCTTGACAGTGATGGTGCTGGGGAACCTAGTGGTGAGTGTTGAGCCCCTGGGAACCCTGGCTGGTGGGCAATGGAGGACGTGGCAAGTCATCCTAAAGAGCTTGGGCTGCACATTTTTATGCCCACACTCTACCTCCCTCATCTAAAAAGCTTCAGGATTTTCAGTCATGGGGGCTACATTTTAAAAACTTTGCTTACCTAGACAAGCCTGACTTGTCTAGGTGAGCCCTATGGTGGAGGAGTTAGACCTTGGCTTCACTGTTAGTAAAACTGGGTGGTCCAGTGCAAGACACAACCTCCCCAAGCTTCACCTTAATCAAAATCAAGAAAATCATGCTGACTTGTAGGCTTAGTGGGAGAATTGAGTTACAGGTGATGATATATGCAAGTCGTTTTGTGCAGTGGCTGGGCCATGGCAGGAACCCAGCACGTGGAGGCTGTGAGTTGTCGAAGGAAAAGAACAGGTCCCTTCCTGTTCTAGGGGGTCCCTGAAGATGTTCTTCAGGGGAACAAAACTGACTGATTTCTCTAAACTGCACTAGTCCTGGTCACGAACAGGAACAGCTCATAGCACTGGCTGAAAGAACAGTTGGGTCAGGGAACTAGCAGCCAGTGTCACATTGATGATGATAAAACCCACTACCAGGTTTTGGAGAGTCCCCAGGGGGCCTTCCTGCCAATTGGGCCCAGTGCCCCTTCTCTGATTCAGCTGGCTCCTCACCTCAGGTTCTAGTTCTTCCATCACTGGCTGACTGGGGTTAGGGTGGGGAGTCATGTGGATTTCCAGGAGCCCCTCCTTATTGCCCTGCAAGTTAACCAGCTTAGGTCCTTTATCTGAGTAGTTTTCAGATAGGAGAGAACTAAACCAAGCAGGAGGATAAAGTAATAATTCCAGACTCCTCCAAGTCTTCCCTCTCCTGGCCTGAGCCAGAGATGCCATCTTCCCACATTCTCCAGCCGGGGGAGCGGCTGGCCAAAGTGTTTCAGGCTGAGCTCACCATCCTGCAGAACCACAGGTGCCCTAACCTTCATCCAGACAGTTTGCTTTCTGAACACTTCTCATGGTCACGCTCATCTTCACAACCACCCTGGGAAGTAAGCAGTCCCCGCTCCTTGCCTGCGGGTGGAGAACATGAAATTGGAAGCAGCAAGAAGAAGTGTGCAGGGTTCCAGAGTGAGAAATAGAACCCAGGGCACTGGTAGATGATGGTGATCCCAGGGCAGACACAAGCCTACTTCTCTCTGTTGTCCCTGAATGTCCATTTGCTCAGCAACGGCGATTCTCCTCTGTGGCAGAGAATGTATGTCCAAGCCTTGTCCATTCTAGGACCCCCCCCAACCCCCCCCCCCTCAGATGCTTTCAGGATGCCCACTCCATCAAGAGGGAAAGCATCATGGGTGGGCAGGGGGAGACTGGCAGTTGTGGTTCTGCCGTCCAGATGCCCACTGTGTGGGTCTTATGGGCTAAGCTTGTTGACTGAACCACCTCTCCGTCCATCCTTCTGTCCAGGTGCTCAATCTGTTCATTGCCCTGCTGCTGAACTCCTTCAGTGCAGACAACCTCACCCCAGAGGAAGACGGGGAGGTGAACAACCTGCAAGTGGCCCTGGCCAGAATTCAGGCCTTTGGCTATCGTGCCAAGAAGGCCTTGCACAACTTTTTCAGCAGGCCCTGCCTGTTCTCCCAGCAGAAGACAGAGCCCCAGCTGGCGGTGAAACTCGCCCTCTCCAAAATGGAAAATCATGTTGCAGTCAACGTGACTGCCCCTAAAGACCCCAGGGAAGAAAACACTGACTTCATCACCAATCCGAATGTGTGGGTCTCTGTGCCCATTGCTGAGGGTGAATCTGACCTGGAGGATTTAGAGGAGGATGGGGAAGAGGATGCTCAGAGTTCCCAAGAGGCAGAGATGCCCCCCGGGCAGGTGAGTGTTCTCTGAAAGGACAGCCATAGGAAGCAGGAGGGACCTCAGGAAGTTGTGATAAGGCGATCTGCCCAAAGCAGGGCTGGCACAGCCTGGGAGAAACCCAGACATGGCAAGTACAAACCATGGCCAGCTTTCCAGAGGAGGTGGAGGGTCAAAACTACCCAGGTAAGCAGGAGGACACGGAATGCCAATGCTTGGGGATTGCCACTCACTCTGCCATTCTCTGCCCCATTCCCTCTGTCCAACCAGGCTTGTGGGTGAGATGTTACTGAGGTTTCCTCCAAACAGGATGTTGTCCGAGAGCAAGGCTTCTCTAATTTTCACCAACAACCCAAAACGTTCCAGTCATGTTTTTCCAACTTATCATGACAAGGGATGTCACAGGGAAATGACACCGGTTTCTTTGGCACCAAAGAATTTAAAGCACATTTAGACCTGTTGGTAACATATACTCAAGAACTCTGTACAGTTCCTCTCTACCTCAAGCCTTGCTAACCACTTCTCAGGGCTTAGGGGAGTGTCTTTGTCACAGTGTGGGAAGGTGGATCCCTGTGGGGTCTGGGGATCACCCGGCTGCTGCCCAGGCCACTAAGTGGCCTCAGCCAGATATGCTTGGAGTACATAGCTATTCCATAGACTTCTTCTGCCACTGTCACTTGTCTTGTGTTCCAGTCACAGCTGTTATCAGTTGCCATATTTTACATACCTTTGTCTGGGTAACAGCTGAGGGCAGGGTGTCACCATCCCCAGAATGAAAAGACATGAACTCTGAGGTATCTGTCTCTACCCAGAGAAATTTTAGTTACTTTGGGGGTTCTCCGAGGGACTCCAGGGCTAAGTTCACTACTGTTCTGGCTGCTGGACAAGAAATAGTGATCAGGGCTAAGAAGTATTAAGTCAAGCACTTTGTGCAAAGTGTTTCATGAGCATTAACATATTGAGTCATGAAAATAAATGAATGGAGCAGATCTTACCATCTCAGTTTTACAGATGGGAAAATGATCAAAGAGGTTAAATACTACCCCTAAAGACACACAGCTTATAAATAATGGAGCCAAGAGTTCGACATAGATCTGTTGCTTATAGTATCCATGTTCGCTTCACACAAGTGTGTGTGTGTGAGTGTGTATGTAAGTTGCATACATAGTTGGCTCCAGCAGACTGATGTGCAAGGGTTTTTCAAATTTAGAAGCACTCAGTAGAGGATAGCCCAGGGAGTCAATTAGGATCTTATCTCGCTAGCAGGAGCAGCTGCAGCAAGCAGAGAGGTGTGAGAACCATTTGGCACCCAGAAGTCCCAGCTCTGGAACATCATCTGAGGACCTGGCTCCTTACCTGGGTGAGAGATGGAAAGATGAGACTGCTGCTCAGGCCCCTGCAGAGGTAGGTATGTGAGCTTGCTGGAGAGGTTGAGGAACCTACGGGCTGGGGTGGGGTATTCCAGATTACTCTAGACCATGTAACCTCATCCTTCATCTCGGGAATTTTTCAAGTCCCTCCTCACCTCCTCAGCTGAGGTTCATAAGAAGAGTGAGTTTTCACGAGCTGGGAGGCCCAAGGCTCAGTTCCTCAACCTCTCCACAACTCTTGTCTTCATCCATGAAACGGAATGTCGTACCTGCTGAGTAAGATTCTTTGGGAGCTTAAATGAAATGCTGCTTGTCAAATGTTCGGTTCCTGCCCGAGATGGAATAAGTGCCCAAAATGACAGTCAAGCAAGAAATGGGAAAACAAAAGACAAAGCTCAGAGCAAGTTAAATAGTCTCAGAGCCAGAGGTAAAAGTCAGAGCGGTTCTCGGGCAAGGAAGTCTCTCCCTTGTGTCTCCCCTACCGGCACCCCCATCTCTTTTGTTCACATCATTTTCTCTAGCCAGAAACTAGCTGTTTCTGGAGAGATGCTATCTGGAAGTGAGTAGTGTACTGACAGCCTTACATAGACTGAGCAGGAGATTGGAGTATGGGAATATCTTGTAAGAAGTAAAATAAGCCTCATGGTTTTGTTACAAATCTTTGAAGAAAACTTGCTATAGGGAAAGAACAATCCATCAAGACTTAGTATGTTTAGTGCCACTATATTAAATTAAATGATTTAACTCGACACCTAACCACTGAGTGCCTATGTCCAGGCAGGCCCTGGACTGGGCCAAGATAAGGAAGACAAAATTCATCCCCAAAGTTATCAAGTCCTTCAGCTTGAGGAATGTCAGCCACTGGCTGTGTGCCTCTGGGCCGAGCTGACCACAGCAGGGTAAGATAAGAGGGTGGATGGGATCTGGAGGCCCTGGGGGAACAGGAGCTCTTGGTCCAGGAAGGACCTGGGAGTGGCCACCTTCTCCACGTGGATGTTCTGTTTCTGCTGCACCTTCTGAAGAATCTTCTCAATGTGTTCACTACAAAACTTCTGGGGATTGTTTTTATTTGTGTTTTTGTTGTGATCCGTGACCTTGGTCAGGCTGGGAGGGGCCTGACAATGACAGATAGGGACCCACCCACCATTTGGGTCCATTAGCCGAGCTATCAGGTTTACTAATATGACAGCAGCTTCAACTCCTAATTGAATTCATCTGGAGACATTATAGGACTGAAGCTGCCAGGAGGGCAGCAGAGCCCCCACAGCACTGCTCCGTGATTAAATATTCAAGCCCAGTGAATGCTGAGAGTCTTTATGGGTGTAATTACGGTGTCTCGGGTCATTGCCAGCACTCCATCAGGGGCCTGGAGGTTTAAAGCCTTGCATAGCCAAACCTCTGGGGCTCCAGAGAGAGCATCGCTCTTCTGGGCCTCAGCTGGCAAGGCACCAAACACACAAGGAACGCCCTGGTGGGTCCCAGCAGCTGGCCCCGAGGCCTGAGGTGCTTTCCCCTGTACCTCAGAACTCTTGGCCTCAGACCTGCAATGACAGTGTGTGGATTTGCTGGACCCCTCAGGGAATGGGGTTCTCTGGGCTTCTGCTCTGCAGGGAGTGGATGATACAAGCTCTTCCGAAGGCAGCACAGTTGACTGCCTGGATCCCGAGGAGATCCTGAAGAAGATTCCTGAGCTAGCAGATGAACTTGAAGAACCAGAGGCCTGCTTTGCAGAAGGTAACATGGCAGCCGCAGACCTCCTCATGTTGACACAAGTTAGGGCCAAAATCCAATTTGACAAACACTCCTCCTGGCAGTTCTATTGTAGGCCCTGGACTGGGGCTACAGGAGACAGACTAACGCAGCCCATCGCTGCCTCAGTCCCAGTACTGAGAGTCCAGAGTCAAGCACGGCTCACGGTAGCCTGGTTGAGGTAGGTATCTGCCTCTCAGGCTGTGCCACACATGACAGATGCACACTGTGCTCCTTCATCACCCTGACAACACTCGCTGAGGTATAAACCAGCTCTCCTGGGACTGAAAAGGAAAAAACAGTCGCCACCATAAACACGCTTGATTTGGAATATAAAGAAGCCAGAGGAGGACCACATTGTGCCCAAATCCCTGCTTTTAGAGGTAGAACCTGCACCTTACTCCTCTTTCCTTGGAGTTTACAATAACAAGTACAGGAGAAATTCATGCAATAAATGAGTATGAGGCAAGCGTGATAACCATGACACTATGGAGACCAAGCTTCATGCAATAAAATGAGTTTATATTTATATATATATATATATAATTTACACTACAAAGGCAATTTTTTAATTGATTACACACACATACACACATATCACATCATTGTCTAGATCATTGTCTCTCTATATATTACATCATTGTCTACTCCAAGGTTCTCCCACCACCTTAAAATCTGATAACTATCTTAATCTCTTGTGCCCATCCCTCCTCCAACTTACCTTCCTCCCCCTCTTTTGCCCTATACTTCAGTTCTGTTGACAGTTTTATCCATTTATTTGTTTGTTTTCCCTATATTCCTCATATAAGTGAGGTCAACCAGTATTTCTCTTTTTATTTCTGGCTTATTTCCGCTAACATGATTCCTTCTAGCTCTATCCATGTTGCTGCGAATGATATGTTTGTCTTTTTTGACTGAAGAATAATATTCCATTATGTACATATACCACAACTTTCTGGTCCATTTGTCTCTTTTGGGGCATTTGTTTCCATATCCTGGCTATTGTAAATAGTGCTGCAATAAACATCCAAGTACAGGTTTGATGTTTTTGAATTAGAGTTTTTGTAAGCTTTGGGTAAATTCCCAGAAGTGGGACAACCATTTTGATAATGTTGATACGTCCGATCCATGATTAGGGAATGTCTTTCCATTTCTTTGTGTCTTCTATTTCTTTTATCAGTGTTTTATAGTTCTCTTTGTATAGCTCTTTCACATCTTTTGTTTATTCCTGGGTATTTAATTTTTGTCGGTCAATTGTAAATGCAGTGGTTTTCTTAATTTCCTCTTCTTCAGACTGGTTTTTTGCATATAAGAAGGTGGCTGAGCCAGCCATGATAGTGCGCACCTGTAATAACTGTTTCCTGGTAGGCTGAGGCTGGGGATCACTTGAGTCCACAGGTTTGAGGCAACCCTGAGCAACATAGCGACATCTAGTCTCTTAAAAATAAAAAAATCAAAATAAAAGAAGGTGACTGATTTCTGTGTGTTGATTTTATAACCAGCTACCTTACTGAACTGGTTTATTATTTTCATTAGTTTTTCTGTAGTTTTTAGGGTTCTCTATATAAATTATCATGTCATCTGCAAACAGTGATAATTTTACTTCTGTCCCTATTTGGATTCCTTGTATGTCCTTCTCTTGCCTTATTGCTCTAGCTAGGACCTCCAGTATTATATTGAAAAGCATTGGTGAGAGTAGACAGCCTTGCTGATGAAGCCAGGTTTGCCCTCAGAAATTAAAAAAGAATTTCTTAATTGAAACTTGATTGAGTTCCCACTTCCCTCTGGCCCTAAGCTGGGCTGGATCCAGGCCTCCTACCAAGCCTTGCAGTAGCCCCTCAGTTGAGCACAGGCTCAGGGCCTAAGCCTTCAGACACCTCCAGACCCATGGCCCCTGACCTGTCAAGCCACCCAAGATTGGCAAGGCTCAGGACAGGACTTCTGGTTTCATCCATAAGAAGGCAGGTGGTTGGGGATACATCATAGTGGGCAACACCAATGGTGGAAAAGAAACTTGAAGGGCAGGGTTGAGAGACTTCTCTCATTATCCAGGGAAGAATTCCTCTGCAAAGGAGTGGTGAAGGGGTTTCCCAGCAGAGTGGTTTCCCTGAAGGACTGGAGCAAATATGGTCCTCCCCATGGCACATGGCTCACCATCAGTCACCTTTCCCCCCATGCAGGCTGTGTTCGCCGCTGTCCCTGGTGCAAAGTGGATACCACCAAGTTCCCCTGGGCCACAGGCTGGCAGATGCGCAAGGTCTGCTACCGCATCGTGGAGCACAGCTGGTTTGAGAGCTTCATCATCTTCATGATCCTGCTCAGCAGTGGGTCTCTGGTAAGAGGAGGCAGGGTTCTTACCCCAAGCCCCCACACACACACATAGGATCCCCCGCTCTCAAGAGCCCTGGAGCTCAGCCCCTGACTCAGGCTGACAGGCCTCCAACCTGTTGGAGGAACTGCAGGCCAGCACAGGGCTATTCTACCAGTAGGGATAGTTGGTGCTGAGGTGACCTTCTATGGCCTGCTGGATCTGGCTGCAAGCATTTCAGACAGCGGGTGGATACTTCCACTTTATAGATGAGCCAGTGGATACTTAAGGGCTTAAGGGATGTATCTAACATTACCCAATTTGTCTGTAGCAAAATCTAACTTTGTCTTCTTTTTTATTTTAAAGCCCCTGACTTCCATGCTGTGAGCCCAAAGCACACTGGCCTTCTATAAAGGCTCATTAGAAAGAGACACAGTTTTTCTGTCTTCTCAAGCTACTTTGTAATACTGGTAGTACACATTTGGAACTCACAGCCAATTGTTATAAAGACACTTCTCAAAATCTAATCAGCTGGGGAGTTTTAAAAATACAGATTCTAATTCGATAGGTCTGAGGTGGGGCCTGAGAATCTACATTTCCAGCCAGCTCCCAGGTCATACTGAGGCTGCTGGTCCTTGGACAAGTGTTTGAATAACAAGGCCTCACTGGTTATTAGAGATGCTGAGTGAGGAATCTTCCTAAGTCCCTTGCTGAATGCACAGCTGTGCAGAAAGGAAAGATGGCATCTGCACTGTAGCTTGGGCTCAAAGTACAATCTCAATGCTGCTTCCCCATAAACCATGGTGAACATCTTCCCAGGAAGGTGCACATCACCCCAGCTATTACATTAAATGATCAGGCAGCAGAAGCCTGAAGACAGAAGGGACCTGCTGGAAATCCTAATCAATTGGCAAAGGAAGACTAGACTCTCTTGACTCAAGTGTTTCTGTGTGTCTTGCTCTCTGCATGCCATGTGTCAGTGAATCAATATACCAAATATATGGGCAACTGCTGGAATGCCAGATTTCCTATGAAGAGTGCCCAAATAGCCCAGTATGTGGCTACAGCCTGAGGGAGGACCAAAGGCAGTGAGAGGGCATTGGCCTGAGGTGGGAAAAGATCAAGGCCACTTGGCACAAAGCAAGGGGGCAGGATCTGTCCTGTTAGTGTGGGTGAGAAGGATTGGCAGCCTCTGAAGGTACCCACTGTCCTAGCACAGGACAGGACTGTCCACCTGGTCTAGCAGTCTCAATATAGTGCCAGGTGCAGATGCCAGATTGCAAAGCAAGGGCAGGAAGACTGGTTTATTTTATTCTCCATACCTCTCCTTTCCTCCTCCCTGTCCACCTGATGAAAATAATAAGCACATTTGCCTGGGGACTTTCCTCATGACCTCACTGACTTCTGTCTTCCCACAGGCTTTCTCTCCTCATTTCTCTTCTTCGCTGTCCCTCCCCTTTCTCTCTCTCTCCACCCAGCTTCTCCAGGTTTCCCAGCTGCTCCCCCTCCCGGCTAGCAGGGAGCCAGATCCTGCCCAGCTGCTGGCCCCACCCCAGCCCTTCACCTCCCCATCTCCTTCCTAAGGGACTGAACAGTCTGGAACCAAATTTAGTCTTCCTTCTGCTTTTACTTTGAGTACTTTTTAAAAAATAGCATGAGTTTTCATCTGACAAAGTAAAGTGCAAAAAAAAAAAAAAAGCACTTGAAAATGATGGGGAAATGCAAAGAAAAGAAATATCGCCCATTTTCCTATCACTCAAAGAGAATCTCACTTTGAAAACATTTTGGTCTACTTCCTTCCCATCTTCCTGATGCAGATAATATATAAATATTACAAAGATGAAGTTGCCTTTCTGCATCCTGCAATTTCTCCTCACACACGCTCATTTTCATTTCACGACTGTGGTGTGATCTATTACAAGACTGGACCACTATTTATTTCATCAGCCCCTCTGCTGACTTCTGACGTGCACTGAATAGCCTTACATATGCTTTTTGGAGACACTGACTTATTTCTGTCTTGGAGCCAGTCTTAGAAACAGAATGGGAATAGAGATTCTTATGGGAGCAGTTTGTGAAGGGGTGCTCTGAGGTGGAGCCTGAGGAAAGCAAGACAAACAAGAGAAGGGAGCTCAGAAGAGATCTGGGTTCCATGTCATCCAGCCTCAGCTGACCCCAGGGAATCTTGCTCCCCTTGAGACAAAGGATCAGTCTTTAAAATGCAGTCAGTTGCTAGCTTCCGGTAGCCCCCAAGGCAGAACATGACCAATGGGTATTTTCTGAGTTGGAGGCAATTCCCATCAGCCCCTGATGTCTTCAGGGAAGGGGGAATCAGGGTTGTTAGCATCTGACATTACAGCAGTTGAAAGTGACCACTGGCTCCTCAGTCAGGACTTACTTAGGTGGGGCACCAACAACCTCCAGGGGAAATTCCTGAAGGCAGAATTGCTGGTTTTCTAAAACCTTTGTGTCCTATTACCAACTGACTTCACAAAAGACTGAGCTGGTTTTCACTGACACCAACCATGACTGAGAGTAGCTCTGCCCCACACCCACACTGGGGTCCCCTCACTCCGGCCATTCTTTCTCATCTTCACCAACCTAATAAAAGAAAGATGGCACCATCCTTTCACTTGATCTCCTTGATTACCACTGTGCTAGAATATTCTTTTTCGGAGGTTCATGCCAATTCTTTCTTTCATTGTTGTGAATTGCCTGTGAACATCCTTGATGCTTTTATTTTTAAACCAAGTCGCTGTTAGCATCCCTTTGGTTCACTTCCAGAATCCAATTTGAGAAGGTATCCTTTCTCACTTGCATCCAGTTCTCCTGCAAAGCAGAAGCAAGACTGTGTCCCCATTGGCTTGAGGAAGTCCAAGCCTCCCGCTACCCGACCTCACCTCCCCGAGCAGAGAAAACCAAGTGCCGTAGGCCAGCTGACAGCCCTCCCTTGTCACTGGAGCTGCGGGTTCCCACCGCATTCCTTTCCACTCTTTTTCCCCAGGCCTTTGAAGACTGTTACCTGGACGAGAAGCCCACAGTGAAGGCCTTGCTGGAGTACACGGACAGGGTGTTCACCTTTGTCTTTGTCTTCGAGATGCTGCTCAAGTGGATGGCCTATGGCTTCAAAAGTTACTTCACCAATGCCTGGTGCTGGCTGGACTTCCTCATCGTGAACGTGAGTGGCTCACATGAGGCTTGGATCCTCAGCTCTGATTGTTGCAGCTCATGCAAAGGTAGTTCTGGGGTCTGGACCTCAAGGGTTATTCAGAAAGAAGCTTCAAGCACCTAACCTGGGGTCTGAGGCCAACTCTGCCACCCTGTGAGTAGCAAGCTCCAGGCAGACCATGATGTTGACACAGCGGGGAGTCCAGTTTCTAGGCCTCCATTCAAAAAGACCTGCATTCGGTATTTTACTCCCAGCAAAATACTTCTCAAGGCTCTTGTGGGTCTCCAGGCCCTGCCTCCTCGGACAGGGTTCTGGACCTAAGAAGCAGAGGACTGCCCAGCACAGAGAAGCTGCATGCCTCCAACTCCATGGTTCCAGCATCACCTGGGTCGCTCATAAGCAAACAACGAACAAGAGTCACTAAGTCCATGGTATGGGGCTCATGGCGCCAAGTGGGGTCCAGGCACCAGTATCTTGTAAAAGCTCCTGGCATGTCCCATGAGCATTGGGAAGCCCTGATCTTGTGCCACCGACTTCTCCACGATGGCACTGAAAGCAAAGGGGTCATGAATTCATGCATCTGACACACACACCCCCCCCCGAGGCTGCTAACCCCCTGCCCACTTGACTTGTGATTCTTCACAGCTATGAGGAGACCATGTCTTCTTACCCCCCAAAACCAGAAAAGATTTCTTCATCTTAACCACTAGACTCTGCACCCACTTCTCTGAGCAAATACAGTTGAGACTCACTTTATATTTCCTGAAAGAGACATACAGTGTAACCCCCCTAAAAGGACATTTTCTCTCCAAATCTTGGAAGTTCCAGGGCTGTCAGGATTTGGCCAGTGCCCCTTTGAGAAGAAAGGGAAGGTTGATTTTATACCAGTTGGTGGGCCAAGGCAGGGATCGTGATGTGGAGACTGGGTTTTTCTTGCCTGGTGATTAAGATTAGTGATGAACCAAACCCTTGGTGAAAGGAAAGGGAATGGACTCTCTAGGACTCTCACTGGAGTTCAGAATAAGGCGGGGGCCAGGACCACAGTGGTGCAGACAGAGGCATGGTGGGCGGAATCTCCTCTCTCCTTTTGCCAGGATTTCCTTTCTGGAACCCTAGGGTGACTCTTTTGCTCTCTGCCTGCACTCAGATCTCACTGATAAGCCTCACCGCGAAGCTCCTGCAGTACTCAGACATGGCCCCCATCAAAGCCCTTCGGACCCTCCGGGCACTGAGGCCACTGAGGGCTCTGTCTCGATTTGAAGGCATGAGGGTAAGACTGTCTCTACTCAGCTTGGATATGCAGCCCTTTGGTGTCCTTCCCTTCTTTCTGCCCAACACACTACTGACCAAGCTCCCATCTGCTGGTGAGCCTGGTCTCTCACATCCTGCTCAAAGGCTTCAGGGTTCCAAGCCCCCTCGCTCCCTTCCACTCCCTTTGTAAGTCCCTCTTCCATTCTTACCTTAACTATCACATCCCCCAGAGGTCAAACCCCATATTCTGTTGCTGTAAGTCAATTGATCCTATTTCACAACGCCACCGGCATCTCCTACCTTACCCTTCCAGCTCTGCATTAATTGCCAAATACCTCTGGAATATCCCAAGTTATGGGACTTGCCATGACAAATGGGCTTTTCCTCTTCTTCTCTGTTAAATGTAGTGACATCAGCCAAGCTCTTCGGCCACCACCCACTGGAATGTGATCCTCTCCTCTCTAAAACAGTCATCGCTCCTATGGACTTTTCCCTTTCATCCATCCTTTTCCTTATCCATGTCTACTTGCCCTCACAGTCTTCCTCAGAATGGAATGTTCACAGATCTGGTCCCTGTCGTATGAGAGACAAGAAACTGCTAATCGTTCTCCCTCCCTTTCCTCTTAGTTACAAAAATTCCTGGTATGGAAATTGAAGTTTGCTTTTCCCTCTATCATTGACTCAAAGAAGGCTTCATATCTCCCCTTGGAAAGTGAGCTTTTAGCATTAACTTGTGCCTTTCCTCCATGAAATAAACTGCTAGTGCAATTGCACTACATTATCACATTTGAGAGAGCATATTTACTTTATCATCAGGTTGTTGATTTACAAAGAAGAGAGTTAGTGGATGTAAATCTAGGTTTTCACTAATTCTTGAGCAAAGCACACTTTACACTGTATTTTATGTGGTGTTCAAGGAAAGTATGGTTCTAGAAGCCTATAAGGGCAAGAGCAATACACACACTCACACTCCTAAATGAGCATTCATGAGCATTCATCTCTTCAATCCCAAGGCGTTTAGGAAGGTCTTAACCCACTTGCCCTATGCCTCTCAGACTTCTGAGTCTGAATTACTGGATTAATTTAACCCTCTGCTTCCTCTGCTTCTTCCAGAACCACTGGCTCATGAAGCTGCCTAAGTATACTTAGAAAGAGATGGAATCAGACAAGAAGGGTTGGGGCATTTACAGGGTTCCTGTCCTTTTGCACTTCCTTCCAGGTGGTTGTGGATGCCCTGGTGGGGGCCATCCCGTCCATCATGAACGTCCTGCTCGTCTGCCTCATCTTTTGGCTCATCTTCAGCATCATGGGTGTGAACCTCTTCGCTGGGAAGTTTTGGAAGTGCATCGACACCGATGATAACTTTTCTACGGTGCCTTGGCTCACCGTGGATAACAGGATTAACTGTACAAATAACAACCATACCGGCAAGTTCTTCTGGGTCAATGTGAAGGTCAACTTTGATAATGTTGCAATGGGTTACCTTGCACTTCTGCAGGTGGTGAGTCCTGAGATCAACCCTGTCTCTCCCATTGGCTGCTGGGTGAAAGTTAGGATCTGGGTCTCCAAGTTAGGATGCTGAGTCTATATAGAGACTTTGCAAGGAGTAAAACTCGGTGTGAGCTAAGGGTGTTTCCTAGTCCTATGGACCAGGGGGGCTCACACTTCCTGGTGCCACAGAGCAGTGTGGGCTGATGGGACAAAGGAAGGGGTTCTGAGGGATGATGTTGAATGATGACTTAACACATATCACCTGTACAGAATAGACATGAGGCAGCCACATATTCAGGCTTGTACTGCACATCACCTTCTAGAGGGGAGAAAATCATGTACCATGTCAACTGTGATGACAGAAAATGCTACAAACACATTCACATAGTATACATTCATCCCTTGCCTTCATCCACTTGTTCATTCAATCCTCCATTCATTGACATGTTAATGAAATTTCTTATCTGTTTGTCATGCAGTTAGCCACCAGTGCCTGTATTCCACCATTGGGTCATGCATTCATTCAACAAATAATAACTGAATAATTATAGTGTGTGAGCCTCTGTACTCAATCCCAGGATACACAGCACTGACAAGTGTTCCATTAGAAAAACAGGCAAATAAGTAAATCAAAACAGAGTCTGGTAAAGATGGATAGGGAGACACTGAGTGTCTTTTGCTCCTTGTTTCCAGGCAACCTTTAAAGGCTGGATGGACATCATGTATGCAGCTGTTGATTCCCGAGAAGTGCGTCTGCCCACCATGCCTACCACCTTCCCCTCTGTGTATCCCACCCATGCCGGTCTCTGTGAAATGGAACAACAACGGTGGTCCTGATACTGGGAGGGGTGATCATCCAGCAGCCTAGCATTCTCCCTTCCCAGAGCAGGATCCCATTGGGCCTTTGCTGGATATTTAAGTCTGCCTGTCTTGTTCCCCTTCCATATATCTCTCCAGATTTCTAAAGCTCCTCCTCTGGTCACCAATGAGAGAAGCATCAGATATAGCACCCTGCATGAGGAACTCCCTGGGCACAGGCCGGATAAAAAGAGAATATGAAGGGATGAGATAGAATTTCAGGACCTATTATGGCTGTCAGGTGGAGCAGATGGTAGCTGCTGGGGAAGATCTTTTCCCGCTGTGGCAGACACTGTCAGTGCCCTATTCTGTGTCCCCTCAGCCCACCTATGAGTTCACTGCCACACTGAGCTTTTTTTGTCTGTGTGACACTAGAATATCTTCACTGCTTTGGAAGGTCTTAACCTTCAACAGTCCTGCTCCCCTAATTGCAAGGACCTTATGTCCATAAGGGCAACTTTCATTGGTGTGTTCTAGGAGTCTATAGGCAGCAGCTCCAGTTCCTGGGATACAATCCTGAGGTGCATTCTGCATATTTCCCTAGGGATCCCTGATAGGATGGGGCGCAGGGGCCACAGCGATGGCCTGCTTAGCAATATCCCTTTCATTCATTTCTTTTTAGCTCCTGCTTCCCTTCCTCCACTCTCATTCCTGCTTCCTGTCACCATCTATTTATCTACACCCAGAAGTTTGTCTCAAGGTTGGCTTTTGGGGTGAACTAAGCTAAAATACCTGACCCTCCTCCTCATGCCCTACCTTTTCTTGGCAGGTGGACTTGCAACCCAGGTGGGAGGACAACGTGTACATGTACTTGTATTTTGTCATCTTCATCATTTTTGGTGGCTTCTTCACACTGAACCTCTTTGTTGGGGTCATCATTGACAACTTCAATCAGCAGAAAAAAAAGATAAGTGGAGCCTGTGTATTTCTGCAGTAAGAATGTCTCTTAGACAACCTCCCCCTGGCATTCTCAGCTCCTGACATGCTGACTGGTATCATTAGTACCTTATGGGGTGGGAGATCATTTAAGCTGTCCTTTCTCCCATGTTGCAGATGAGGAAACAGAGGACCAGGCAGAGATCTGGCTGTGTTATGCAATAGATCTAAAGGAGCCAGTGATCAAACTGGGGCAAGAAAAACATTTGCAGATGCCTTGCTTAGAAATGTCAGTGTGACTCCATCCTGTGCTCACCAACTCTTGGGCCATGTCCCATCCATACCAGGATAAATTTTCAAGAAGTTCTCTCTGTCCTCAAATGTTCTGAACTCTCCTCTCGAATCCCATAGATCTCAGTCCAATTCCCCATTATTTTCAGTGACTAATAAATGAAAACATGGTGTTGAAGTGGGAAGCTTCCAATCTGTGTCAAGAAGTGAAAGGTGAGGGTTGAATAAAAACATTCATAAGGTCCCTGAAAATGCAAATTAAAATCACACTGAGATACCATCTGACACCAGTAAGAATGGACCATATTAAAAAAATGGACAACAACAAGTATTGGTGCGGATGTGGAGAAAAAGGAACTCTCTTACACTGCTGTTGGGAGTGCAAACTGGTCCAGACACTATGGAAGACTGTGTGGAGGACCCTCAAGCAATTTAAAATGGACTTACCATTCAACCCAGCAATCCCACTACTGGGAATCAACCCAGAGGACATGAAAACACTAATTCAAAAGGATACCTGTACACAGATGTTTATTGCATCCTGTTTACAATTGCCAAGATATGGAAACAACCCAAATGACCCAAAACTGATGAATGACTGAAAAAAAATGTGGTATATGTACACGATGGATTTGTACACTATGCATCAACCATTGAGGACAAACATATGTCATTTGCAGCAACATGGATGGAGCTAGAAGGATTTATATTAGCATATGAAATAAGCCAGAAAGAAAAAGAGAAATACAGGATGGTCTCACTTATATGAAGGATACAGCAAAAAACAAACAAATAAGAAATATCAGAAACAACCAACAAAACTGAAAGAGCAAAAGAGGAGAAGGGGGAAGAAAACAGAGGAAGCAGAAGTCAAAAAAGAATAAGATGGTTAACAGGTGTTAAGGAAGTGGGAAAACCCGGGGTTCACAATAATGTATTACATAATATATATTACATAATATATATTACATTATTACAACATATTACATTATTGTGTTTATATTTATATACACGAAATAAAAGAAAAAAAAAACCACCACCAACAACAACAACCAAAAAAAAATAAAACCTAGAAATTTGACTGCAGAATCCTGGATCCTTGAGTGGGGGTGGGGGGACAACAAATGGACTACAGTAGAGGGTTACTGGTACTTTGGTAGTGAGTGTGGTGGGGTAACAAACAATTGAAGAGGTGTGAACCTATACCTTTAAAACATATACAGTGTTGTAAACCAATGTTATCACAATAAAATAATTAAATTTTTTTTAAAAAGGTCCCTGAAGAAAACTAACCCCCAGGGCTAAGGGAGGTGCACCTTCAATGGCAGGGATTCTGACACTGCTACAGCAGCAGACAGTGTTGTGACTAGCCAGGCCTTCAAAGAACCAGTGAAAGACTGTGGCTAAAGCAATAACAGTGTTCAGTTTCTCCTCTCCAGAAAGGGGTCAAAGGACTGGGTTTCAGGCTCTTTGCTCCAGAAAACCCTTAGGGAAACTTTCACCTCAGAAGGAACCTCAGAAGGAATTCTAGAAGTTCAATGGATTTGATTGTATTAGCAGATTAGTTTCAAGGTTAAGGTTAGAATCAATCTGTACCTTCTCCTTGGGTCCTACTCCCTAAGCTTCCTCACTCTCTTCAGGCAGCATCTCTGGGTTCTTCAAAAGGAGAACTTTGCTTCAGAAACCCAGTCAGAGGGTTGGGGCTATAATTCAGCCTACCTGCTCTGGCAGTGATTGTGGCATCTGGGCAGGACACTGCTTGAGCCTGGCCTCGGCATGTCTTCTTGCAGAGAAGAGAGCAGATTGAGCTGTCCCTCACCTCCAGCATGCTCTGATGTGAGTATCTTTAGGGACTCCTGATGCTTTAATAATGGCAGTTTGTTATCCTCTTGTGCACTTAGGGGGCCAGGACATCTTCATGACCGAGGAGCAGAAGAAGTACTACAATGCCATGAAGAAGCTGGGTTCCAAGAAGCCCCAGAAGCCCATCCCACGCCCCCTGGTGAGCCCAAACATCCCTCTAACAGAGTACATAGGAATTCAACCCAGCAGCCTCTGCCATGCTGGGTGGGGATCTGGCCAGTGCTCCCTGTGGAGGAGGGGATTTGGGTTGATTTGGGGAATAAGGTAATGAGAGTTAGCAGGCTGAAGGAATGAGGAGTGAAAAAGAAGCAGCTCTGGGCTTCTGGTGGAAACATCTTCTGAGGTGTTTCAAATAGACTGGGACAGATGAGGCTAAATGATAGTAAGGGCAATTAGAATCATGAGGTGAAACATTTCTGTGGTTATTGATCCAGGACACAATGGATCTCCAGCCTCACTCTACAATCTAATCCAGTCCTATCAGTAAACAGAGGGAGTGACCCAAACCTAATCCCCTTGTAGCCATGGGTTCAGTTTTTTTTTTTTTTTTTTGAATTTATAATTGTTTTAATGTTAATATAAAAAACAATTAAATTGAGGGGCAGTTCAATTAGACTAAAAAAACTATTGAGCAAAAGATATTAAAAATAATGTGAAATAAAATAATATAGCATTCTATTTTTATAAAAACTAAATTAGTGCAGCAAAATAAAACAGTATCTCAAGGGAATATGCTCTATATGCTAGGTGTTATTACAATGAGCAAATATTCATTTAGCAAATACTTCTGAATATCTCTTACGTGCCAGTCATTGTTGAATTGTTGGAAATACAGATGTAACACAGTTTGTGCCTGATAGACTCCATCATTACATTCTTGAATATCTAGTCGAAGATCTGCAAATGTGTTCCTATGTCACACTCTATGTAAAAACAAATTTTAAATAGAACTTAATTTTATTTCATTTTTTATATGTTTTATTCATTCTTTTAATTTCTTACACGGCAAATGGTTGCTGGGATGCCTTTGTGCCCCATTCCCCGACACCCCTTCCATTCACTCAGAATCCTCACTCCTTGTTGTTTGTTGGTTTATGTTGAGTCCATTGGTCTCTTCCTTTTCTGTGCTTGTGTCTATTTGCCAGGTGAGGGACTGTGTTCCTGGGAAGGCTTGTAGTCTTAGCTTTGCAAACCTTGGGGCAGCCTGTCCGTGCTCATTTGGGGTTTATCAATGTCTTGTTACTAGCTGCCCTCTCCAGTCTATTCTCTTTGCATATCTGCTGTCTTTTCACCCCATAGGTCTGACCTCTGGATGGGGAGGCCTTGCTCCTAGTCATTTTCAGTAATGAGGTTTCCCAGTGAGGGTAGGCATCCACTGATGGCCTTTATGGAACATCTCCTTTCCCTCAGTTTGCAGATTTGTTGTGGAGCAGATGCCCTGACTCTGACCCTCCTCTCCTAAGGTATGGGGAGGGGAGCCTTGTTTTTCCTGGGTGGCATATCCCGGCATGAGGTCTTGGTTCAGCTCCGGCCAGTTTGGCTCATGGGAACCACTTGTACCCTGATCAGCACATGCCCGCAGATGCAAGCCTGCCTTGGCTGGCAGCTGCACCTATTCCACATCCACCAGGCTCCCTCTGCCATAGATCTGGCTGGTAGGAAGGGTTTGGGGGCTGGACTAGGAGTCCTGGACTGGTCCTGGCACCGGAGACAGTGTGCCCTAGGGGACCCACATGGTAGCTGCCATCGCCCCCAGTGAGCAGCAACCCCACCCCAGACATGGTCTTAATAAGGTGGCACAGTAGGAACGAAGAAGATCTCACTCTACTGATTCAGGGTGGACCAAAACGCACTCTATCTTGATTCCTATTTTACAAAGACCCTAAGACTCATGCCCTCTCCTTCCTTCATTAACTGCAGCTCCCAAACTGTGTATGATACCATCCCACTTTTTCTCAGCCTTCTGCCACAAGACAACAAACCTCTGACTGGTCCCTGTGGGAAGTGGATGAACAGGTCAGAAGTGATCTTGTTACCAGATTAGAAATGTTTAGAAATAGCTAAACCTGTTCATCAAGTGTCAGCACCATCCACTCTAGTGAATAGAATTAGCATTCTGTACCTTTACAAAACCTTTCTGTGGTTAAGATGCATCATTTATGAAGAAAACTACAGGTACAGCCCATTGCACAGTCCCATTAGCCCTTCCCCACATAAGGCCAAAGCCTCGGGACCTTCAACAACGGAACAGACCTTTCCCTAAATGAATCAGGAGACATACATCCTATCAGCCAAGGCATTAGGACATCTAAATCAAGGCATGGGGTTTGCATAAGTTACTAAAATTTTCATGAGCACAGATTCTTGAAAACATTGATAGAGGAAAATTTTTATGACTTTTGACACGTTTTACTTGGAAGTAGTGGTCATAAATGCACTGCTGTTCTCAATTCTGATAAGAAGTGTTACAAGGAGAGTGATGAGATATTCAGAATTCTGAAGAAGCAGAGATTTCCTTCCAAATCTCCCATAAGATCCAAGTACCTGGGGTTGAGTGAGCCCAGTGGAAAGTTCTTAAGGCTCAGGGAACATTCCTCTGTCAGCCAGTCCAATGGGCAGGAACAGGCTCAAAATTAAATTTTAAAATGTAGGTAAGAATCAAGGCCCAACCAGTCAGGTCAGGAGATGTGAAAGAAAGATCCGATGACTTACTGAGAAGAAAGCAGTTAGATTTCTGATGGCTATCTACAGCCATACCACCCTGAACACCCCTGATCTCAGAAGCTAAGCAGGGTCGGACCTGGTTAGTACTTGGATGGGAGATTTCTGATGGCCCTTATTAGGGCCTAGGACTGACTTGAATTCACATTTGAAATGAACACCAGGGACTTCAATGCTAGGGGTGGGTAGCCTTTTGAAAAATCATGGGCTTTTTTGGTATCTTCGCTAAAACACCGTTCAATTGCTCGATAATATGTCAGCTTTTCCCCTCTCATCTGCTAATCTCACAGACCACCATAACTTCTGCCTCTCAGGGAGGGCCGTATCCCTGGGGAGAGTGAACTGAAATTCAAAAAGGGACCCCAGAGAGGACATTGTCTTAATACAAGGGTAGGTATAGAAGTCAATGATTAGTAAAAGCAATGAGAAGATCATAATTTTTCCTAATTAAGCCATCACCAAGACCCTCCAAGGCTGGCAATGGGGGTGGTCCTGCACAGTGTGATTTCAGAGTTCAACTGTGTTCCTGAGACTTGCCAGGCACTATACTCCTGAGATATGGGATGGGGGGAGCTTCTAATTAACCATCACTGTATTAACCTTAGTAGCAGAGCATAAATCCCTCTTTATTGTTCTGATCCAAGTATAGCACTCTTTTCCTTGTCCCCCTTAACATCGCTGGAACACTTAAATCAGCCTTTAAAGTCTTAGGGCTGCTGGAAAGGACAGTAACAGAGCAGAGTCCTGACAGCAGCTGTTGGTGGCTGCCCTCTCCATCACAGGCCTGGCCCATCCTAGTTCTTGGCCAGGATCCACATTGCAGGCAACAACTTGGCACCCACTACCCGGTGGCACAAGTCTAATTAATCATCTGCCCTCCTCAAGGTCCAGAGCCAAAGGAAAATAAAGATCCCTATTCCCTGCTAAGTCTTACCTTTGCAGCTCCTGTTTCCTGTTCCCTAAGCTATTGCCACCAGAGTGCTCACATTTAGCCCTGAGGATTCCCAGAAGGTCAAACTGATCAGATAAGCAGAGCACTGGCATGGGAATTCTGCCTCACATGTGCTTGGATGCCAGTTCATGGCAGAGACAACTCGTGACCATGAGGGACACATTCATGCTGCTTCTTGCTGCTGGTGAAATCCAAATTCTAAACTTACTGCTTCATCCATAAACTGCAACTTCCACGAGACGGGGAAGTTTCATTCTACAACATTCCCTGCTATAGAAATCACTAAAAGCAGGTTTCACATACTTGACTTTATAGGATAATAATAGGCTTGGGAATATCACATCATCAGTCACCCACTTCATCATCTCTGAGAGCCCTGAGGGCTGCAGTGGATTGATCCCTGCCCACAGGCTGAGCCAAGAGCAGCTCGTCAGTGGCTCCAGTCCCCAGCATCTGGATGTTCACAACAAATTCAATCCCCAGAACTTAGCAATGGTTCTCTGCTTAATCAGAAGTCACATGGCCATAAATTGGCCTCTATTTTTTCACCATTTTCAGTGATGTCATGGAATCTCTCTCCCACCCAGAATGAGCCATGAGCCATGAGCCAGCACCCCAGATGAGCCAGCCATGAGCCAGCACCCCTGACGAGCCAGCACCCCAGACCGTTTGCATCTGAAAGTTTGCTCCAACCTCACAGAGTGGCATCTCCCTCCCACCATGAAGCAAAAAGCAGCCTGTGAGAGCCCTTCTCCCTCTGCCTGCTGGCTACTCTTGAGAGTCCTCTCATCTGCCTCACAGCTGCTCATGCAGATGCTTGCATACACTGTACATTCAGCAAGTACCTATTATACACAATTAAATTTATTCAAGCCAGGGGCAGCAGTTTCATAATTTTATTTGAATATTAATATTCATCCATGTATTCATCTACTTACTGAACATTGATGACACCCCTGGCACTATGTGGGCACTGGGGAGAGGGCAGTGAGCTAGATGTACCAAGTGCCTGCCCTCATGGAGACCATGTCAGGGGCACAGAGAAACAACTAGCAAAAATCACAGACTTGGTTGAGTCAAGAGAGAAAGAATGGGTTGAAGAGCAAAGGCTGCCTAGGACTGAATCTAGAGAAAATCTAGCATTTAAAGGTTGGTAAAAGAGAGTTAAGAAAGAGCAGCTAGAAAGGCAAGGAAAGAAACAGGAAAGCAAGTCATGGTGGACTGAAGTCTTGCAGAGGTTTTTCTTGATCTCCACAAGCACCGTTTCAATGGCAGGATGGGGCAGAAACTATGTGGGAGTGGGTCGAAGAGGGAAGGGAAAACACTGACTGCACACAACTCTCAAGAAATTTAGCTGTGAAAGTAGGGAGGAAGGATGGTAGCTGGCAGTAGATGGGGGTGGTTCAGGAAGATTGTTCTTTAAGTTAGAGAAAACTAGGTCATCATAGAGACTTATCTCAGGAGCTGTGAGATAATAGCAGAGAGTGGCCAAGTGTGGCCAAGAGCCCCACTCTTCAGTAATGAGCAGAGGCACCAGGAGGTTGGTAAGTGGCAGCAATGAAGAAGAGGTGATGGCGAGCTAGGTAACACAAGCTTCAGAGAAGGAAGGATTTTTACAAGACACAGGAGACTCAGTTTGGAAGTGATGGGACCTCAAAGCTACCTCCTAGCTCTGAAGTACATGAGCTGGGGAGGATGAGCACTCACTGAGCAGGAGGCAATTTTTCAGATTGAGGCAGGTGAACTCCACAGAACTTAGGTGAAGGGTGAAGAAGGGGCTGGGATCACAGCCTCACAGAGCAGCAAAAGGTTTACACCAGAGACTGGAGAGTTTTACCAGAACCTTTTTTGTAGTACCACTAAAAAGTCTAGAAATCATCTCTCAGTTATCCAGACTACTCTGCCTGCTTTGAAGAACCAAATAACCAAGACCTGACCCTATGCCCTGTACCTGCACTTGAGTAGATCTCTGCAGCCCCAGAAAAAGAGAACGGTCACAGGAATAATTTGCACTGATATTCTTAAATTCACCCTTGCATCAAATATTTTGCAAGAAGTTCTTGAGCTCTTGGTCTATTCAAGGCACAAAAAGAACACCAAGTTAATAAGACATGGCGTCTGACCTCAGAGAGCTCACTGTCTAGTAGTAAAGAAGAAGATCATATATAAAATGCTAAATCAAGACCAAAAGGCTATGGGAAACCAAAAAAGGGACAGAGCAATGTAAGTTAATGTGATGAAAACAAACTCCCTGGAGGAAGTGGAGTTTTGTTGTATTGGGTTTTTTGTTTGTTTGTTTGTATTGTTGTTGTTGTTGTTGTTGTTGTTTTGAGACTAGATCTCGCTATTTTTGCTCATGGAACTACAGGCTCACGTTGCCCGTTGTACCACAGACTCAAGTAATCCTCAGCCTCAGCTTCCCAGGTAGCTGGGATTACAGGCACATGCCACCATGCCCAGCTATTTTTTGTGATTAGGTCTCGTTGAGTTGCCCCAAGCGGGACTCAAACTGCGATCCCTCGCCCCAGTCACTTCATAGGCTGAAGCTTACAGTCACGAGCCACTGTGCCCAGCTTAGGAAGTGGAGCTTAAAGAGAGTGTTTAAAGCTCACTCGAAGCTATTGGGATTTAGATAGCCAAAGTAGGAGACTGAAAGGGCATAGCAAATAGAGGGAAGAGCATGGAGAAAGACAAGTTGTCTGGTGATTTTAAGGGGCTAAAGGGCAATAGGGACTTGAGGAAGTGAGGTAGAATCAACTAAGTGGTTTTGGAAGGAGTAAGAACAGTATTTTTTGGATGTGCATTGTGAGGGGGACAAAAAGGAAAGACAATCCATCTAGAGAGAACACAACCCCTCCTGGTGCCAGGTTCATGTTGACCTCAAGATTTCAAGATTCTGATGTTTTTATCTCTTGTTTTCTCAGAACAAGTACCAGGGCTTCGTCTTTGACATAGTGACAAGACAAGCTTTTGACATCGTTATCATGGTCCTTATTTGCCTCAACATGGTCACCATGATGGTAGAGACTGATGTGCAGAGTGAAGAGAAGACAAGAGTCCTTAACAAAATCAACCAGTTCTTTGTGGCTGTCTTCACGGGCGAGTGTGTCATGAAGATGTTCGCCTTGAGGCAGTACTACTTCACCAATGGCTGGAATGTGTTTGACCTCATTGTCGTGGTCCTCTCCATTGGGAGTAAGTGACATTAAAGTTGGGGAGGCCCAGTTCTGCTTGGGGTTGCTTCTGCTTCTCTTCTCAAAACCAAGGGACAACCAAAAACTTTCATAAATATGTTATGTATTATAGGAGCCTCATATTTCTGCCTTCCAAGAGTGGCAGTTTTGAAATGTCCCTAAACCCCTCAATATAGTGGAGAGTTTCCGGGACCTTCTCCTTGCTGCTACAAAATGTTTTCATGCACCTACTGTGTTCATATCCATCACCAAAACTTTGGGCTTAAGAGGGAATGATCACTCCTCCACAGAGCCTGAGATGATGGTACACTCAGAGGGTCTTATGTCTATGATCTTCAAAGCAGAGGGTGAAGGGTACATTGTAAGATGAATCATAGAACAATTTCTGGAGTCAGAAAAGACTAGGAAGAGTCTGTTCAAAGGAGATTCTTAAGAATCTAGAATTAAATCTTCATACAACCATCTACTTGGAGAAAAGTGATGGAGAAATCAAGAGGTTAATGCCAAAAGATTGAGGTTGCCATGGCCTAGTCCGGATACAGTTGAACATGGGCCCAGATGGGGGTCACTTGTGTCCGTAGATAATAAACTCAGAGGGGGGTGGAACTGCCATCCTTGAATGCTTGCTGAGTTCTGAATACTGGGCTGGGCTCCGTGGATTTTCCCAATGTCTCTGTGAAGGTATGTTCCTCGCTTTATACATGTAAAATTATGTCTCAGAGATGAAAAAAGTCAGGCAAATCATACAGTTTGCAAGGGGAGAAGCTGAATTTAGACCAGGCTGGTGTTCTCCTGCTGAACTAGCTACCTCCTGCCAACAACCACAGACCTCTTCTTGGTCTTCTGTGGTTTAGCCAAAGTTTGGGCTTATAAAAGCTAAATCTCAGCACACCAGCTTTCCTTTGCAGTATAAATACATCCTGACTTGTTATGTGATGACCTGCTTGGTTTTGACATCATGGCATTGCTATAGATTTAATTTTCCATTGATTTGCCATCAAGAGCTAATAGTATCTAGATACAACTTGGTAGCAATTAATCACTTCATCCTGCTATTCAACCCCAGTCTTGAACTATGTTTGTTTTCAGGATTTAAATTTATTTTTGTCTTATTTTCTATCACTGCTGTTTGTTTGTTTGTTGGCTGGCTGCCTTCCAAAATGAGTGATTCTAAAGGTTATTTTGATGCTACAGTAGAGAAGAGAGCTTGTGTTTGTGACTTTTCATATCAGTGCCCTGGAAATAAAATATATTCAACATACACAATTTCATGATGGGGACATTTTAACTACTAGTTCCTATACAGCAACACCATCCACCAGGGAGAAATCACCCACAGCTAGAAAGCAAGCAAAAGAAACCACCTGTCCATCCTTCTGTCCTCTGCCCCTCTCTCCCTCTCAACCACCCGCCAGCAAGGCATGCATTGAGTGTCTAATTGTTACAGGAATACTCTTTCTCCTAGAAGTAGACTGGTTGGCTGTCATGATCTTAGTAAATTATATGGACACATAATGTACCCCCATGGTATAAGATGTCCCAGTTAAATTTAAGAGAGGGACTTCCATAAAGATTTTATAATGGAAAATCATAATTATTTCCTAAATCTCCACCCATTTTCTTCCTCCTCCCAACACAATACTGTAACCACCCATATTCATACAACAAAAGGCAAGAAGGGAAAGAGAGCCAAGGGAACCCTGGCAAGGAGAGCGTGCTCGCCACCACACCCCTCCCCACTGTCCCTGTGAATCCTGTCCTACCTGGTCTCCAGTGGCTCTCCACAGGTCACGACCAAGCTCCACAAATCTTCAAGTTAGGTATCCTGTAGGGAGATACATACATTCTCCATCTTTCTAACCTTGTTCATAGTTGTACTGGAGGCCTGTAACTGGCCCTAAACAAACCCATCCACAGGCCCTAACATCAACTTCAAACACAGCTGGAAATGAAAGAAACAAATAGAAGCCATTATGCAGACAGCTGGCCATTCAAAGCCATCCTGCTTTATCTGTCAGCAAGTTGCCCAACTCCTCAGTCCCCCCTTATAATTAATACCAAGCTCTGTACAATTATCCATGGGATCATGTGCCAGGAACTGAGTCAATCTTCACAGTAGGAGATAGGGAGATGAATCACAGGGGGTCCTGGCCTTCACAGAGAGCACAGACCCAGGATGGAGGATAACGCATAATCCAAATGCTGAATTTTCAGGGAAGAGCTGACTGAGGCTGTGTCATATAAGGAAATAGACAAGGCCTGTGCACGTGTGGCATGTGAGCTGTGGTGCGATCGCTTCCAGCTGCACCAGACAGAAGGTAGGGTTTTAGCCATGGAGGCTGACCAAGAAGAAAATATTCCAGGTGGAGGGAAAGATAAGAACATGGTGGCAAGGGTGAGACTTATTTAACAGGGAAAAAGGATTTATGCAATGAATGCTTACTCTGTGCCAACCACCCTGCCAGTCCCAGAGAGCCCAAGGTCCTTGAATACAGATGCTCATGTGGAGGTTCACACGGAGCAGAGATGGAGTGTGATCACAGCCAAGTTTGTCAGGGCTCATGATTGCAAGCACTAATTAGACCATTTCCCCTTTTTTCAGGCCTGGTGTTTTCTGCAATACTTAAGTCACTCGAATCCTACTTCTCCCCAACGCTCTTCCGAGTCATCCGCCTGGCCCGCATCGGCCGCATCCTCAGGCTGATCCGAGCAGCCAAGGGCATCCGCACGCTGCTTTTTGCCCTCATGATGTCCCTGCCAGCCCTCTTCAACATTGGGCTGCTGCTCTTCCTCGTCATGTTCATCTACTCCATCTTTGGCATGGCCAGCTTCGCCCATGTAAGGGAAGAGGCTGGCATTGATGACATGTTCAACTTCCAGACCTTTGCCAACAGCATGCTGTGCCTCTTCCAGATCACCACGTCGGCTGGCTGGGACGGTCTCCTCAGCCCCATCCTCAACACCGGGCCCCCGTACTGCGACCCTGATCTGCCCAACAGTAATGGCACCAAAGGAAACTGTGGGAGCCCAGCTGTGGGCATTATCTTCTTCACCACCTATATCATCATCTCCTTCCTCATCGTTGTTAATATGTACATTGCAGTGATTCTGGAGAACTTCAATGTGGCCACAGAGGAGAGCACTGAACCTCTGAGTGAAGATGATTTTGACATGTTTTATGAGACCTGGGAGAAGTTTGATCCAGAAGCCACTCAATTTATTACCTTTTCTGCCCTCTCAGACTTTGCAGACACCCTCATTGGCCCCCTGCGCATCCCAAAACCCAATCGGAATACATTAATCCAGATGGACCTGCCCTTGGTCCCTGGAGATAAGATTCACTGTTTGGACATCCTTTTTGCTTTCACTAAGAATGTTCTGGGAGAGTCTGGGGAGTTGGATTCTCTGAAGGCAAATATGGAGGAGAAGTTTATGGCAACTAATCTTTCGAAAGCCTCCTATGAGCCAATAGCAACTACCCTTCGATGGAAACAAGAAGACATGTCAGCCACTGTCATTCAAAAAGCATACCGGAGCTATGTGCTGCACCGCTCCATAACAGCCTGCAACTCCCGCGGCATAACCAGGGCTCAGGAAGAGGCCATATCACCCACAGATGAAGCCTTTGTTGTATTCATGGCAAATGAAAATGGTGTGCTCCCAGGAAAATCTACAACTGCATCTGCTACATCTTTTCCCCCATCTTACGACAGCGTCACTAGAGGCCTTAGCGATCAAGCCAACATGAGCTCCTCTGGCTCAATGCAGAATGAGGACGAAGATACCAATAAGCAAGCAGCTGCCCCTGGGCCCCAGTGAGGACATTGCAGCATGGACATATCCAGTTCTGATGTGACCTGCTCCATCTTAACTGTTCCCCACTACAGGTGGCAACCAGATACCACCTCATCAATGCATGCCACTGGTCACAATGGATCTAGGCAGGGATCACCATCAGTGCCCACCTCTGGAGAAGCCCCACACATAACAGGAGTTGGAAGCCAAAGGCATCTCCACTATGACTTCCCTTTCAGTATCAGTTGATGGGTCCCCTTCCCTCTAGGAAATGTCCCTGGTCCTTTAATTTTAACCAGAGCTTACATTTACCGAGACAAACTTCTCAGCGTTGTGTATCACAAAGATACACAACAAGGATGTTGCTAAAGGTTCCAGGTAGTCCTCTGTGAAACACCACATAGAGACTGGCAGTGTTGCTTAGGATTTTGCATGACTGCATGTTGAGAGCTGCCAGACAATTGCTCCGTTCCAGGCTCACACCTGTGAGCTGTGTCACATGAGATCTTTGAGGTAGTCATTAAAATTAATATTTTTAAAGTTATATCAAGACCAATGTTATGTCTTCAAGCATCATGTTTTTAAACTGTGATAGTGATATATATCATAAATCACTGCCTCTTCACTTTAGGATATTCTGAAGTTTGAGCCTGAGGTTGAGGGGACAGGAAAGAGCACAGTCTTGGGATCTTCTTCAGATCTTAAACCCTCCCTCTGATTGGCAAGCTGAGATTGGCCAAGCTCTTTTCCTTCTGAATCTTGGTGTCCCTACTTATAAAACTGAAGGGAGGGGGTAGAAGAATTGGGGATGCAGATGGATTCTCCATAGCCCTTGCATTTCTCATTGTAGAACTTAGTGGTTCCCTTTCCCAAACAGGAGGAGGTAAAGTCTTCCCTGGTGAAGCCATGAAGGCCAGACCTTTTTGCTGTGTAGCTATAGGAACAGCTTTTGAATACATTCCAGAACTTTCTATATATCTCACAATAAGACTTTTTGTTTGTTTGTTTATAACATTCACTTTTATTATTTTTTTATTTTTAATATGTTGTTTATATATAAATTTCACATCTTTGTAATCCCCGGGGTTCACCCCCCCCACCCTCCATTACCCTTCCCACCCTCTCCCACCCCGCCCCCCAAGTTGTATACTTCAATTTGGTTGTTAGCTTGTTTTGACTTTTCTTCATGGCTTTTTATTTATTTTTCCTACATCCCATATAATAGTGAAACCATTTGGTTTCTTTTTCTTTTTTGACTTGTTTCTGCTAATATGATTTCTTCTAAGTACATCCATGTTATCATAAAATCATCCAATTTGTCATTTTTAATTGATGAGTAATATTCCATTGTGTATATGTACCACATCTTTTTTTCATTTTTTCACCTGTTTTGGGACATTTAGGTTGCTTCCATGTCCTTGTAATTATAAATAGTGCTGCAGTAAACATCTGCGCACAGGTGTACCTTTGTACAAGCATTGAGATCTCCTTTGGGCAGATTCCCAAGAGAGCAACTGCTGGGTCAAATGGTAGTTCCATTTTCATTAATTTGAGGGTCCTCCACACAGCTTTCCATAGTGGCTGGACCAGTTTACATTCCCACCAGCAATGTAAGAGTGTTCCTTTCTCTCCACATCCCCACCAGCACTTGTTGTTGCCCGTTTTGGGGATGTGGGCCATTCTTACTGGTGTAAACTGGTATCTCATTGTGGCTTTGATTTGCATTTCCCTGATTTCTGGTGATGTTGAGCATTTTTTCATGTGCCTGTTGGCCATTTGTAGTTCCTCTTTGGAGAAGTGTCTTTTTAATTCTTCTCCCCATTTTTTAACTGGGTTTTTTACTTTGTTTTTGTTAAGTTATGTGGGTTCTTTGTGTATCTTTGTTATCAGACCCTTATCACTTGTATGAAGGGCAAAAATTTTTTCCCACTCAGTTGGGTTTCTTTTCACAAGCAGACTTTTATAGATAAAAATTTTCCTATTCCCACTTGAGCCTGGACTCTCTAATTAGCATAATCAAAAAGAAAGGGACATTTTGAGAAAGGTGATCTGAGAGATAAAAGTTATGAGCAATATTTTATTTCATTCATCCTACAACTGTTACTAAGTTTCTATTTTATGATATGCACTGCCCTTAGGACAAGCAAAGAATGAGAGTTAAGTATGACCAGGTTAATGAGATTTCTGTAGTGAATGAAGTAAGGCTTGTCAGAAGAGAATTTTTAAACCAAAGGCATGTGGCTGGTCTTATGATGAAGGAGTTTTATGATAACATAGGGCATACTTGGTGGGACATAGTACAATCTTAATGTCAGTCATGATCTGTTAACTCTTGTGACAGTCTCTGCTACAATGACAATGATCAGGTGGATCTGTTGATACCTAATTGATCATTTTGTAAGATTTTCCATTTATACAACTATAAAGCCTAAAGGCTAGTCCACTTCCTGTGCCTCATGATACAATTTTTTTTGGTTCTTCCTCTCTTTTTTCTATCACTGTTGACTTATCAAAATTCAAAAAGGCTTTCAGGAAATGTGTTGGGGGTGGCCAACACCCACAGGTGTAACTAATAAGACAGGGATGGGATTTCTAAGGGCATTCTCTGTCCCAATACAAATCAGCTGTTCTCTGGATGCCTGGTTTATATCTTAAAGATGAGTTAGATAAAATGACTTTTCCTCCTAGCCTCACCAAGCAGATATTGACTGCACAGCTTCCTCAACATCTAAATTCCATGTAGCTGATGAAAATGCCATTGAGAGAATGTCAGCCCAAGTGTTTATAAGACATCTGGATATTGGGGTATTGACAGAGTATTGGGGGACTGGTTTATCATTAACAGTGAGAAGGCAAACTATAGAGTGGAAGCTGATGTTTAAAGCACTGACTTTTACAGTGTTATCTGTAAGCAAGACTAGTTTGAGGAAGTGGATGATATTCTCAAAAGTATTCTTATTATATCTTCCCCTAGTTTTGAATCAGTAATATGCCTCAAAGAGATATATTGAAGCCCTATTCGTGGCATCTGTGAACCTGATCTGATCTTATTCGAAAATTGAGCTTTGATGTCCTTAAGACAAAGGTAAAGTCTCTTTCCTAAGTGTTGGGAATGTAACATTAATATGGTAAATTCTCACCCTGTGACTGAATACTGACTGAAGGTTAAAAATATGCAATTCCCAGGTTTCCAGCAGTGATAGACTAAGCTATTTGAATCATCCTTCTCTTTGAAAACCACGAAAATATTGGCTAAATCCCACACAACATTGACATGACAAATTGGGAGGATGTGAGTAGGATAAGAAATCTAAACCTTTGTTTTTATCTAAAAGGAAAGTAAAAGTTTTACTATTACTAGATTTTGGTAAGCTAAGAATGCATAACTTAATTATGTGTATTGCCACTAACAGAAACAGGATATATAATTTCCAAACTAGGACAGAGAGAAAATATGCTAAGAAATAATTAGGTAATCAAAAAAGTAAGGTAAGAGAGGAATGAAATAGAAATAAACAAGAAGAACAAGTAGAAAAGAGAACAGTGTCATGTATTTCAACACAAATATATCAGCAATTATATTAAATATAAATGGACAATCAAAAATGTACAAATTGTAGGGCAGAATATTTTTAATTCAAATAAAAAATATTTACACAGACAAACATCTACAACTTAAGGTTATAAAAATAGGTTAAAATAAAATAAAATAATAAAATATATATATACTATATAAATCAAGCAGTTACAAAATATATTTTTAAATACTTAGAGAACTCTTACAAAAATAATTTATATACCTAATCATAAAATAAAATTCTAAAAGTATCCAAAGGATTAAAAGTATATGAAATATGTTTTCAGAGCATAATAAAATTTAGCTGAAAATCTGTAACAAAACAAGACCAAAGCATACACAGACACTTGTAGAGGACCAAAGATGGCCAGAATAGCAGAAGAAAAGATGGCATGTGTCAACTGGTGCTGAATCAATAGTATTTTCACAAGAGAAAGAAATTAAGTGGGAGACCCCCTCCCTAAAACCATACTTTAAAATCAATTCCAAATGTGAAAAGCAATTGTAAATGTGAAAGGTAAATCTAAAAGCTTTCAGAAGATATTTGAGGGAAGTATCTACAAGACCACAAAATAAAGACTGATAAATTTGACTATATTAAAATTTAGAACATTCGTTCATTAAAATATATCATTAGTAGAGTGACAAGGCAAACTATAGAGTGAAAACAAATATTTAAGAAACTTATATCCAATAAAAGTCCAATATTCCAAGGAGAGTGTTATTAACTTCTACAAATCAATACAAAATAGGAGACACAGTAGGAAAACTAGCAGGAGACTTAACGAGTCACTTTGCAAAATAGGAAACTAACAAACCTATGAAAGGGTGCACAAACCTAAGTGAAATGCAAATTAAAACCATAATCGAAGACCATGCACAGCTGCCAAGCTTTTAGAGTCCAACAAATACTATACGATGACAATATGTAGAGCAACAGCATCTTCACACACTGCTGGAGAGTGCAACTAGGCACAACTGTTCTGGAAACAGTCTAACTTCACTAGAAGAGCTAAAGACACAAATACTCATGACTCAGGTTTTCCACTTTTAGATGTGAAACCTAGAGAAATCTTGTGCACAGATGCTCTAGTAGACACATACAAGATTTCTTATCAACTTCTTCATAATGGATCCAAACTAGAAGCAACTCAACACACATCAGCGGTAGAATACACTAATAATACGGGTTGTGACTTTTTAATTCTGGTAACATGACAACTCTGTAGAGGTCGCAGGTCTACATTTTCTCACTCAGTTTCACCACCACACAAAGACCAATCATCTACCACCAACCTATTCCCTCCCCTGTCTCCTTTCTGGTAACCACCATTTTACTGTCAAAGTCTAAGGGTTTGTTTTTGTTGTATTTGGTTACTTTGGTTTTCTTTATAGTTCACAAATGAGTGAAATTGTAGGGTGTGTCTCCTTCTGACTTATGTTTTCAGCATATTCAAGGTCCATCCATGTTACAAAAAAGGTTTCATTTCTGTGACTGAGTAGTATTCAATTATATCCTTTTACCATGTCATCTCTCTGCACTTATCCACTGTCAGGTTCTTGGGTGATTTCCATACCTTGCAAGCCTGTATGAGCATAGATGTGCATATTCTGTAGTAATTAGTATTTTCACACTCTGGATAAATACTTAGAAGTCGAGTTACTAAATCATATAGTAGTTTTATTTATAGTTTTTTCAGGAACTCCATACTGTTTTCAAAAGTGGAAAACTTCAGAAATTTACATCTCCAGAGTGGTATAGTTTTTAAATTTAATTTTACACTGTAATGAGAATGGATATGCTATAACCTCATACAAGTCTAAAGATGGGTCTTAGAATATTAGGTGGAAGACATCAGACATCAGTATATGCTACATGATTACATGAGGTTCAAAAACAGGCAGGATTAAATGTTTTAATTAAAAATGCATGAACTGGTTATCACAAAAATCAAGACAGAGATGAGTAGGGAGCAGGCATTTGTGTCTGGGTCTATGCAATGTTGTAATTCCTCATCAGGGTGGTTCTCTGTATGAGTGCTGTCTGCATAACTGAATGCTAAGCTAAACATACATGTTTACTGCTCTTTCTATGTTTCTATGCTGCATATCACAATTTTTAAAGAACTTTCAATGACTTCTCTTGGATTCACCTCTTTGGTGGAAGTCGTTGTTATCTGCCACTCTGAATTGGGCTACAGCATCTATATCTTGGACTTGGATTATCTGAGCTAACTTGTAAAAGGAAGAGTAGAAATTCAATGGGAGTAAGGGGAAAGGGAATTCTAAAGAAAAGGGAATAACAACAGCAAAGAACACAGTGGGTAAACCAGTGGGTAAGGACTTTGAGAAAATGTAACCAACTATTGTGAAGCAAGCATGACTGGGAGTGGGGGAATGAGTAGAATAGGAGCAATAGGGACAGTTTATATCCCTCTGCATTCCTTTTGATAGTTTTGTGGTTGGTAACTAAACATTTAGCAACCTATCTGGCACAGGCATCAAACAGGACTGACCATCTTGTGAGAGTGGGCTTCTGAAGGTTCCTCATTGTGCTAGGGCTAGGGCCCTTTAGTTACTGGATTGTAGAAAAGTCTGGAGGAGTGATGGGATGGGAGGGGTAGTGAATTGGGGAGTCCTTGAGGTAATAAGTTGGGGGGTCCTTGAGCTCTTTACCAATCAGAACAGAAACATGTCATTATACCTTTACCTTCTGATCTGGTATTAGTCCTGATTGCAAGTAATAGAAAACCAACACAAATTCTTCAATGGGGCAAAGAAGAGAAAACATTGTGTCTATTAAACAGGAGCCCAGAGATGCTGTTGGATTCAGACTTAGCTGGATTCAACAGCACAAATGATGCCATCGGGATCCCATCTCTCTCCTTCCTGGCTCTGCTTCCTCTGGATTGGTTCCATTTTCAGACAGGCTCACTCAGCATAGCGGTAAAGATTGCACTGTAAATCCTTTACAGCCGTGAGCTCAGAAGGAAAACAGGGCTGTTCCCAATGTTTCCAGCAAAATTCCCAGGGAGGCATTCCAAGACCCACATCATCTCCCTTTCCAGAAATAACAGAGCACATGGTACTGGCCACTTCTGGCCAGCACTCACTCTGAGAGCCGAAGCCAAGCTGAGTGCAGTCCCCACGCATGAAAGTTCTGTGATCATGAGAGAAGAGAAGCCATCATGAAAAAAAGGGCTGAAACAATAGCTGCCCACTCCACCTACCCCTTAACTGCCTGACAGCAACACACACTTTTCTTTTCTTTTTTTTTTTTTAAATAATATATATTTTTATTGACTAAGTTTTGTGTACATTTGCCTTTTGGGTTTTCCTCCCCCCTCCCCCTCCCCTCCTGCCTTTTCCTC
>PVHY01006791.1:44099-72030 GCA_004024945.1 Uropsilus gracilis | reverse complement strand
TGGGTGCTGGGCCAGTGGCCAGGGAGCAATGCACCTGGGAGGCCGGCCTGGCAACAAGCACGCTCTCCGACCATCATGCCACCGAGCTGGAAACCCACGAGGAAACAAAGTGGGAAACCAACACAATTGCCCAAGGCTAGCTCCCAACAGGCCCCGCCCTCGTCTAGTCTAGACGGTTCTCTGACCTCATCGTGTAGAGGAGGGTCCCGTTGTCCACCAGTCTGAGCAGCTTGTTTGGCGTCGTCATGTTGTGGGCCACGGACTTCTTGCCGTTGTGGAAGAAGGTGTCCGGGGTCCAGATCTTACTGGCCAGGAGGTTGTTCAGCGGCAGGATCTTCATGGGCCCATCGAACTTCAGCCTCTCGTCGTGCCACGTCTGCCGGAAAAACACGTCGATGGTGTACTCCTAGGGAAGAGAGCGAGAAGGGCGCCTGAGCTGTGAGGAGGCTCCCCGGCCCTGCAGCGACTAGCCAGTGGCCCGCCACCTGTCCTGATGCAGAGAAGCACCAGTGAGCAGCAGCAGCAGCAGCTGCTAGTGAGGGCGGCGCAGGACTCGGACCGGAAAGCAACGCCGTGTGCTTGGCAAGCACAGGCAGAAGTTGTCTGAAGAGAATCGGCCTGGGAAGGTCACTGTCAGCGCTACCTGAGTAGCTGACAGCTGACAAGAGGCGCGCCCTGCCATGAGCACAGCACTCTAGTGAGGACAGACCCCCGTCTCGAGCAGAGGATGCCACACGAGCATCCAAGAGCGATGTGACAATCCCCATGAAACCGAAGCCCTCCACTGTCAGACATTTCGCTCGAGCCTTAATGACAGTTGGTTTATTCTTATTTTCTTCAGTAAAGACACTCAGAGCGAAATAACATGAAAACACCGAGCAGACAAATCGAGAAGCGATTGGAAAGAGAAGTCAGGACGTGGTGGAGCTGCCGTACACGTGTAGCAAACAAAGCTGCTGCTCACCTCGGTAAGGAGGAAAGGAGCACGTGCTCAGGGCTGTCTAAGCGCAGACTGAATGACTAGAACTCAGAGTCCCGTCACTTTCGGTGACAACATGTGAGATGTGTGTGCACATGGGGGGGGGTGACCACTGATGGCCACGGGGGCACCTGGAAAAGCACAGATGCCTGCAGTTTGTCCTCAAAAGGCTTCACTGAGGCCCCCAAACCTGCAGCTTCTGAGGAAGTCAGCCACAGCCTGCACAACTCCAGGTGACACATAATGAGGGCTGGGAGTTCCACAAGGAAAAGCCAGAGAAAGGACGGAACCCCAAGCCCGGCCGGCAGCCACCTTGGGATTCAGTGAAAACGCCTCAGGTGCAAGCAGCAGGGGGTCTTCCACAGACCTGTGTGGTGACAGCGGCAAGAATCGGTGGCACCTAAGAAGCTGGGGGAGCACAGAACCCTCCTCTGCGCCCCAAGGTCAGAGACACTGTTGCTGTCACACATGTGTCTTGGGACACCCCCAGAACCAAAGAGGACGAGCAGCTTCCCAGGTGTGGTTATGGGGGAGGGGGGGGCGAGTCCGGGACACCTGTCCCTTTAACCATCTTTTAAAAAATGTTTCCCCACAGTCAAAACTATCGGGGCAAATCGCATTGTCCTTGTTTGTGGCACAAGTACAACACGGTCTTTGGTCAGGAACAACCTGATCCTGATCGGGGCCGGACCAATCTGGAAGTGCCACGAGCCCCTTCCTCGCAAATCCAGCCAGGTGGCCGCTCCGCGGACGCTGCGTCCACACTCACAAATGGACTCTTGTTCCGTGAGGCATTTCTATCAGATCTTCCGGAGCATGAGCATAACCCTGCCTCCCGGGAAAGGGACTTGGAACGTCTTCTCCCCGAGGGCGGAGAGACAGTTCCCTCTGGGAACGGCCTGCCTGGCTTCCCTCAGAGGCTGAGGGGCTTCAGCGCACCCCTGGCCACCAGCGATCCAAGTGGGCTGGAGGAAGGACGGAAACGGAGTCCCCAGCAGCAGGCGACAGACCGTTCCCCACAGGCCCGGAGCCGAGCTCACCGGCCGCCTGCGGTGCGGACTGGAGGGAGATCGCAGGGGACAGTCAGGGACAGTGAGGCGGGGCAAACCAAAGGGCCCCGCGCCGAGCCTGGGAGCCAGGCTGGGCGGAGCCGCGGCGCACTAGGCGGCTCTGGCGCCCCTGCCCGAGCGCGCAGCCGGAGCCGGGCGGGAGGGAGGCAGTTGGCGGCCGTGGCGCGGCACAGAGGGCCGCGCGGCGCAAGGCTGCCTCGGGAAGAGCCTTCTCCAGCCCAGGGGCGCCGTTTCCAGCCACACGTTCAAGGTCGGCCTTGTCCGGAGCAGTCCCAAGGCGGGAGATGAGGCTTCGCGGGCCGGGGTCGAGCAAATGGCCGCGAGAGCCACGCAGCGGGCGTCTCCACCCCGCGTCCCCGAGCTCGGCCGTGTGGAGAAGCCGGAGCTGCGCCCGGTTCCGGGTGGTGCGCGAGGACTCGCTGCGGTGCCATCCGGGCGCAGGCGTGAAGCGGGCTCCGCTCAAGGAGCCCAGCAGGCCAGGCCGAGACGCGCGGCCCCCTTGGCTGGCGCTTCGGCCAGAGGCACCCCGCAGGCTGGTGGCGGCCAGCCCGGCGACGGAGCAGGAAACGTCAGCCCAGAGCCCGCCGCGCCGACACACGCCGCATTCTTGGCAGCAGCGGGCGCGTCCGCGGTGCCGAGCCGAGCCCCAGCGCAGCGGGTCTGCCGCCGGACCGAGACCCCGGAGCCGGGGCCCAGCACGCCCGGCGTTTGCCCGCAGGCGCGTCGGGCGCCGGAGCCTGGGAGCCTGGAAGCCTGGGAGCCGCGCCTCACCTGGCTCCGCTGAGGACGTCGGGTGCGCTGAGCCCACGCCAGGGAGCTCGAACTCGCGGGAGCTGTGCCCGGGCAGCTGGAGTCCGCGCCCGGCTGGCAGCGGCCCCCTGGGGCCACGGGGACCAGTCAGCCTTGACCGTGAGCCACACTGCGGGTGTCCACCAGTGGCCGGGGTGGCAGCCCGGAGCACCCACCTTCCACGGATCTCTGACGGGCGAAGACCGCGGCTCAGACCTCCAGGCCCCCTTTATGGAGCCGCATAGAGCAACAGCCCCCCTTAGGGGGGGGGTGGAGGGGAGGGGCGCAGCCAGGGGGTCTTGCGGGGAACGGCGACACAGATGGCAGCCAAGCGCCCTGAACAGCACACGTCACCATCTCCCCCCAGAGGCCCTCGAGGACCCCCAAACCAGAATAACTGCGATGACTTAACGGGTCTCAAAATCATTAGGCAGCCATGACAGATCTCAGGGTGCGCGGCCGCCCCGACTCCTCAAACGTGGATCCCCTCCCACCCCCCCACCCCTGCTCACTGGAGCTTGGGTGGCGCCTGGGGCCACCACTTCTGGCCAGGAGCCCCACCCTGCCTCCCTGGGGCAAGCCTCGCCCAGCACCCCCATGATTTCCTTGATGTCTGTCTCACACACCCCTTTGTTCTGCTAATTCTGAGCTGCTGCACACAAATCCTAGCATCAAAGCAGCGGCCAAGGGTCAGGACGGCTCACCCCTGGCCCGCAGATCAACCACCTTCTAGCACCCAGGTGCCTTTGTGCTGAAAAACCTCAAACCACACACTTGTGATTGGCTTGATGGCTGCACAAAGATGACTCGAGAGAACCCCACAAAAAACGGGGGGACACGCTGGAAATTTGAGATTAGTTTCCCTACGTCCACAGGCAGAGAACAATAAGGCTACAAAATGGAAGGAAACAAGGAAACGCCAGGCTTAAAAACCAGCATCAGGACTTTCAAACGTGGGAGGAAACCGCCCCCTCAGGCCTGAGGTGTAACTGCCGGGGCCTGAGTCCAGCTGAGGCAGAAAGCGCTTCTCCAATTAGACAATAGATCGTGGTCTGCCCAGCCACAGTGATTTCATTTTCACTGGAAAAGTGAGGCTGCTGAGGTTCAAGATTGGAATTAATGTAAAATTAATAAGAAACACGTTTGTCTAAAAATGTTTTCCATAAGAAAACATAAAAGATAAAAGTGATTTTTTTATTAAGGATAAAGAAAAACAAATGTATATGGAAAGTAAGGAGAATAACGAATACTTTCCAATAAGAACAAACATGAGTGGCATAAGCTTTCTTTTGATAAGGAAAAAACTCCAAGTTAAATAATTAACTTGAAAAAAAAAACCACAAAAACTACATAAAAATAAATAGCAGGCTTATGAAACAGAAGCCTTAAAAAAATTATGTGTGCTCAAACTCACTAAGGTTAGAATAAATTTCTTTTACGTGTTTTTTTTAAACTGGTCTCAGTTAATGGGACAAAATTTCCTTACAATGTGTTCATTTATTGCTAATAAGCCATTATGAAAGAACTTCCTTTACCTTAATAACTACTGAAAACCACAGTGTTATACATATGAACTTTATCCCCAGGTCTTTAATTGAGTACACCAATCTTGCCAATATTAGGAGCTAAGTTTACTTAGACCTATTTAAATCTTCTATGTAGCCTTAAAGCCTTTCTCATTTTGCTTAAATAAAAATTATTTTATAATCATCTGCAATATTAAGTGTTTTAAAAACTAATGCTGATGATACACTTCCCCAAACTAATGCTGATGACATACTTCCCCAAAACAAATCTAAATAAAGTCTTTTTTCACTTGGTGATTATGTTTCTTCCAGAGCATCCCTGGAACAACATCTCAAAGGTTTTTCTGTTTCTATTCTAAAAGGAGACATATTAAACACTAGACTTATTTGGTATGTCAGAATGCATAAAGAATACTGTCAAATAAAAATGACCAATCCTTCATTTGCACTTACATCAATATGCAGAACTGATAAGTGTTCCATAATCATATAAACTTCTCAAAAGTCTGATATTTTCTACAATATTTTTACTTAGAATTCTAATTCCATTGTCACCAAATTAACTGAATTTCCTTGTCAATAATTATCTCTTATTCCATCTTTAACTATGAACATGTTCAGTTTTTGGTCATTTGGGGACAGGTACTTTCACTCTTTTTACTTCCGCATTTCATCTTCAGAAAAAGCCATGCCGTGGACACATGCCCATGACACCTACTCTAAAGACAAGTCTCTGATCATTTTGGAATCATAAATTAAGCTGGGTTTAAAAAGAATCTTTGTTTTAAACTATTTAAAATGTACAACAATTTGATAAAGAAAAGCCTTGCAAACAAAAGGAAAGGTCTATTTTTCCCCTCTACCTAACCCCTCCAGAATTTAAAAGAGGAAGTTTAATGAGTATCTTATTTCCATGACAATATAAAGCTATTCTCTTTGTGTAAGTATTACACATAGAATCTAATGACCGACAACACAACAGATTGAAAGGAATTTCTCTTGTTAATCTCACTCTGTTTATAGACAGCAGGACAAGTTCATGAAATTTAGACTTCTTTTGCCAACTGGTTAACTTTTTCTATTGTTATCTTTAATACAAATTAAAAAAGTTATTTGAAAAATTATGTACGTGCTTTTCTAGACATTAAATTTTAATTCTGCTGTCCTTAGAGAGTTGTCACATACCTTACCTGTGACCTGGCCTGAGTCCTAAATTCACTTTGATTTTGCAAATGCTTAAATATAACAACTTTTCAGCCTAATAGCTCCATTTTTTATCCCTGTAGTTTGGAATCAACTGAAAAGAAACACTGCTGCTAAATCTCCTTATTTCAGAGATGATGCCAAACCTCAGGGGTCTGAACCTCTCGGTTCCTGCAGTCTCCAGGACTTCACACAATCACATTGCATAGAATTAAACAGCTAAGGAAGAATTCACCTAAGCCGGTGACGTAAAGATTTTTATAAAGAATACCAGACCCCACTGAAGGGCACAGATCACGACATAATGAGATGGACAGACGCGCCGTGCGCATGGACGGGAGAATCCGTGCTGCCTGCATGTTTAGCACAAGTGGCACACACATGTAATGGGAGCCACTCTTGAAGACCAGCAACATCCTCCAAGAAGTTGGCTATCAGCTCTGAGTGCACCTCAAAAAACTGGAGCTACCATTTGACCAAGCAACCGGGCTCTGGGGCATGCACCTGATGGTCAGGAAAAAAATCAGCGCAAAATGAACAAAAGCCACGCTACGCAAGGTTTACAGCCGCGCTATTTATGACAGCGAGGATGTGGCCATGAGCTGCGTGCTCGCTGGCAGAGGCCGGGATGAAGCGGACGGGCTGCGTCCACGCGCGGGGTGGACGCGGCAGTGAGGAAGAGCGGCCGGTGCGCGTCCATGTGCAGCGAAACGGAAGGTGTTCGCGGCAACAGAGTGAGAGAGCCCGGAGGACAAAGCAAACACTGAAGGTTTACACAGCGGATGATTCAACGGAGCAAAATGTTTACAAAAGCGAATGGCAATGAATAAAGCCAGAGAGGTTGCTGAGGTTCACAGGGCTTGGGGAGGGGGAACGTCTCAAAGGGGTGGGAGAGCCGCAGAGACGCTGGTGGGAAAATAAAATTAAATAAGAAAGGCCGGAAGAACACAGTGTGTTAAGCAAAACTCAACTCGAAGTGATTAACAAAAATCACCATTTCCTGATTAGCTGTGTGGGGGATGACAAAACTGCTAAGCCTACACAAAATCACCTCGGCCCTTTTGAGGTCCGTTTGAATAATGACTATTTTCTTGCACTTTCATTTTCAAGCAATTTTGCTTTTACAAAATAGGCTACCAGAGATGCTACCTTTTTGAAATTAAATTCTTGCTACTCGTTTTCATTTATGAATTCCTAACGCCTACATTTGCACAAGCAGTGGATGTGGGGTGCAGGGGAACCCAATAGGTAAGGCCCTGCTAGCAATGACAGTGATAACAGTAATAAAACTGACAGGAAACCAAAGCCACTAGACTTGGGTGGGCTGATTTTCAGTTTCCTGAGGTCCAGTGTCGCCTGCACCACCTCAGAAATAGTATATTGTGAGTCTTTTTTTTTTTTTTTTTTTAAGTGCTGTCTTGTGTCCAAAGCCAGAAACTTCTGATTAGTTTTGGTGACTCCAGGATTTGTCTGTACTTTTTCAATAACCTATTTCCACAGAGCAGATCATCTGAGATCTCCTGACTCCACAGTGACTGGTGTTTCTTAAGTGTAAGAAACTTAAGTGTGTAACTGATAGGGAGTCGGGTAGCAGACAAGATAATTCTCTGCCATGTATACAAGTTTTTTAAGTGCGAGCGGCCTGGTAGCTGTTGTGGTTAATCATTTGCACAAGATTTAAGAACACTTTTCAATAGTGAATGTAAAACTTAATGGTACTTAAATAATTTAAAAGAAAAATGTTACCTTGGACATGCTTCTTTTACAACTACATCTCATTTCTGTATTTCTGATTGCTTAAAGAAATATATTTCCAGAACAAATCTTTGCCCAGGAAAATTGCCTTTATGCATCTGCTGTACAAGAACGCCTCCTCTAACAAGATAGACTGCAGAATACCGCCCATCTATTTTACTTTGGGATACATGCTGGAAAACTGCCACCACATTTTCCTACCCAGCAGATAACATCTGCAAACGTCCAGACGTGTGTACACATGATGATGGGGTCTCTCTAGTGTGACTGACCCACAGGCAGGCTGATTTAATTATTTGTTTTCTTTTTAAGAAATGTATGTCATATGGAAATCTATCTTACCAGTGCTTCTAGAAAATAAAAAAGTGTATTCTACTTCCTGGGAGGAAAAAAAAAAAGATTCATGTTTTACGGTGTTTCATTTTCTAAGCCTGTAATTTTTTTCCCTTAAGCTAAACAGTTAGGGGAGATATGGCAAAGCAGGGAGGTTTGGCTAACCCTCCATGATATGGCAAAGCAGGGAGGTTTGGCTAACCCTCTCCCCTGCACAGTGAGAAACCAACTAAGGCTCGTGCAAACCTCACCAGTCCATTCACTGCATCAGGGTACTGACCTGCAGATATCTTCCTCTGAACAGGAGCGTGGAAGATATGCCATGTTTGTGTTATAAGAACAAGCACTGTTAACATTGCTGTGTTGCCAAAAGCAATTTACAGGTTCAAGACAATCCTTATCAAAATCCCAATGACATTTTTCCAGGAAATACAACAAATAATTCCAAACTCTACATGGGACCACAAAAGGCCCCAAATAGCCTAAGCAATTCCGAGAGAAAAGAAAACTGGAAGGCTCTTGCTCCCTGACTTCACACTACACGATAAAAACACCAGTAATCAGACCAGTATGGTACTGGAACAAAAAGCACACAGTCCAGTGGACTGGGCTGTAGAGCCCGGAAATTAACCCAAACATGTATGGACACTCTATGACAAAGGAGCCAAGAACATCAAGAACAAGGGGTGCTGGGAAACCTGGACAGCCACATACAAAAGGAAAACAAAAACGGGAAAAGATGCCGCATCATTACTGGATACCAGATGCAAAAATGAATTGAAAACGGATTCAAACGTTGGCTAGAAGACCTGAAACCATAAAGAACATAAAGGCAAATGTCAGCTACCATATCAACCTCATAGAGGTTGAGTTCATAGGAGCACAAATCCAAGGGCCGGGGAAACCGAAGCAAAAATAAACGACGGGAACTGAACGCAAAGACAAAGCTTCTGCCTACCACGAACTTCCGATCAAGGGCAGCACAGTCATCATTTCCGCTCAGATTTGGCTTGTTCGCTCCATTCATCCTCGCATTTAACGAAGTCTACCACGAGGGTGCACCGCATGCAGGCCAGGCAGCACGGAGCTGGGAGCACTGGATGGCGCCTGCGGGGCCTGTCTGTCAAACCCTGACCAGGCCTGTGGTGACCAGAAAGGGTGATGGGTGGTGCTGGCTCCATGCCCAAAGAGTGGACTCAACCCAGCCTGTTCAGCTACGCTCCCTGGTAGTCCGGGGGTTCAGGGGAGTCTGGGTTCCTGCTGCAAGTCCTTGCTAAAGTCAGACAACTGCTTCCCGTTGCACCGAGGTCACCCTGACTTAGGGGAGTGGCCGCAGGCTGCTTAGTGTGAAGGATGCTGGCAGCGTCAGCACTGCACCCTCAGCCAGAGCCGCCATTGCTGTGGGCCCGGGGACAGGACCGAAGCGCAGCTGAAAATGACCCAAAATGGGCTTGCCGGAAACCCACGCTCCCTTACCAGGAAGGTCATCCGGCTGCTTCTCCATCTTGAGGGAGGACAACGCAGGCAGCAGAACATGCAATCTCCGCTGAGCCTGGACGTCTGGGCCCGCGAGAGGCTGCGGCCTGCTTGGCGGGGAAGGAGTGGGCTGGGCCGGCGCCGCACACGGCTCCCTAGCGCCCCTGGATCTGAGCGCCTGTCTGGGTGTGTGCCAGGAGTGGGGCGCAGGCGGGAGTGTGGTGTGTGTTCGAGGTGGCAGGTAGTTTCTCTGGAAGCATTTGCGGAGGCTGGTGCATGAGTCAGAGAGCGAGTGTGCTGAAAAGGACCTTCGTTACTGTCGTCTACAGATCCTACCCCATCGCTGGTGCCCAGCGCGCCGCTGAGATCCTGGTGACTCTGGCCATCCCCAGCGAGTAGAGGGGACGTCTAGATACTTTCTTGCAGAGCTGCGCTGCTAGGGGGTGTTTGCTGAACGACCACCGGATGTCTAGATTAGCGGCATTCGTGTCAACAGGTTGAGAAGGGAAATCTAGACAGAAGGGTCTAGAGACCCGCATCCTCCACGCCTCGGACGCAGAGCACGCCCCTCACGGAGCTCTCCTGCGTGTCAAGCACTCCATCCCGCGCCAGGGACACCGGGGAAACTCGGACTGGCCCTTCAGGAGCGCACGCTGCCGGTGTCCCCTTCTCTTCCGCATTCGAAAGACCAAGGCTCAGGCATGTCTTCCCCACCGCCCGGCCTCCCAAGGGCTCGTGACTGCACGTCTCACCCCAGGTCCAACCTGACCCACGTGAGGAAAGTAACTCGCGGCCGCCACAGCTCAGTGCTGCCTGAGGGGCAGAGGTCACACCCTTGCACGAACGCACATTCGTGCTTCCTCAGTGGCTCTAGGGAGGCATTGTCCCATCAGAGAGAAAGAAAGAAAACCCGCTAAGCACTGGCTGAGGGCAGCTCATATTCCTGCGAACACCGCGCTGCAGGCCGATCAAACTCGTCAGTGTTTGCAGAGGGGAGTCTCTGGCCTCGACCATCCACTGCCATCTTGCTCTGGCAGCAGGCCAGCGCTGTGCTGAAGCGGAAGCCCTCGCAGGTGGCGCCCAGCCATCCTGGGCTGGCTCCGCTGCCCCTTGCAGGCCTCCCAGCCCCCACCGCTCACAGCTGCAGAAGGACCTCAGGCGAGGTTTTGGCGTTTCCGTTGAAGACTGCACCACTCGGCTCAGTCCACATCCCCAGGGAACAGGGCCTGTGTGCAGGGAACAGGCTTCTTGGAAGACACTGGCATGAGGCTCTCCTTGCATGAACTGTCCGGGCTAACGCGCATGTGCTGTCGGCCAAGTGTGCAGGGCGAGGGCAGAGAGGGTGGAACTGAGGCCAAGAAGCCGATTTGACAGGGAGAGACAAGTATCCGACAGAAGGGGAGGGGGTGGGGGGGGTGAGTGCGGCAGTGGGCGTTCAGGGGAAGAGCTGCCTGCGGTCAGTATAGGGGTGACGGAGGAGAAGCCGCAAGGACAGTTCCTCAGAACGAGGCGACAGGGCCGCACCACGGTGGAAGCTGGCTCTGCCGGAACCACCTACTCACCATGTCAGTGTCGGACACGGGGCCGAAGCTGGTCACGTAGATGTCAGTCTTCACTTCCGTCACAGCATCTGGTCAGAGAAAGCAGAGAAGCGGAGTGTCACGTCAGCTGCCATGCCCTGTGAGGCGTCGCACGGGCATCTGAGTCCCGGCCCGCGCTGCGAAGAAGGGGCCTTGGCAGTCGGAGGGAACCCCCAAGAAAACTCCCACCCGCCCTGCGTCACCCCCTGCAGGCAGCTCCAGTCATGACAGCAGAGGCTCCAGACTCTGGAACTGAGGGAAGCCTCTCACCACCTCTCTCTGGCTCATGCGGCAGCACTGCGGCCTCCGGCGATTGCGGCAGATGTTCCGGCCCACCCCCACCCGAGCCACAGGGGATGGGCTGGCTCTTCAGGCACTGCAAGTACGGGAGAGCCACGCGACTGATTCCGGCTGAATGGAGAGGTGATCTGCATGCCAGGCTGGCGGGAACGAGCCAGGCTCGACCAGCATGGCGGCCACAGGACGTGTCACGGTGGAGCTGCCAGTCACCACAGCAGCCTGAGCCCAGGTGGGAAGGACCATGCGGTACAAGACATCGGTAGAGGTGTGGAGCCACACGGCTAGAGCACACAGGCTGGCAAACCAATGGTCCCTCAAGGAGCATCAGAAAACACCCACCCCCGTGGAAACAGCCTGGAACAGCGAGTCACCCGGGGAAGAGCCTCTGCGAGAGCTGCTGGCCCACAACAGGCTTAGAAGGAGTGACAAAGTCTGTAGGTTTGAGTGACAGATCTGGAGACGGCTGATGTCTCCTTTATTATGTGTGTGCCTCCCACCGCCACCGTGGGCTGCAGGGCAGCGTGTCTGTTTTCTCACCTGTCTCCTCAATACACAGAAACACATACATACACACATATGTACATAGAAGTACACAGAAATAGGACCTGGTGCTTAGCGAACATTTTGGGTACACAGGGATGACTCACAGCATGTCTTCGTCAAGTTGGCAAATGACAGCCAGAGGAACGAGTGCTTTCCATGCTAAGCCTCCCTTTTCTTGCTTTGCTCCCCCTGAAACACCCACTGCCACCCCGACTAGCCCAGCCACTCAGACACACCCCAAACGGAGCCCACGGCAGCCTTCTCCAGTCTCGCAAAGCCTGTCAGACACCTGCTGTTGTAGTACATTCAAACGCGCCGCAGTACACCGGGCCCAGGCACACACAGCTAACACCAAGAAGCCCACACGCACCCCTGCTGCGTGCACACGGGAGCGCTACTGCCGGTCGCAGCGCTGGCTCCTCTCCCTCATGGAGCAGAGGGAGCACACCTCCTCCACGTGGAGCACAACTACTGCGCTCGTCATCCTCGCCTCAGCTGCAGCAGACGACATCACACCACGCAGAGCTGTCCCTGGGGGCTAGTGCGCTGCTCCCCTCCACAGGCCCCGAGGGCCCTCCAGGCCACCGCAGGCATTCACAAACACCCCATTTCAAGAAAGAGTACGAGTATCATCAAATAATCATCAACGCTCCAGTCTATTACCGAAGCACATAATTTACTCCCCAGCTTAATCAGCAAATAACACGTCTGCGAAACCAGAGCTGGGTTTTAAATAGTCAGGCTGTCATCCAGAACACAGGCTCCTCTCCAGCCATTTCTGTGCTTGAAAAAGAAGACAAACACTTCAGAACCCACGCTGGAGGAGCGCTGCCCCGCCCCCTCAACACAGAAAACATCTACATTTGGATCCGAAGCTCCGGCAGGATATTGCTGTCACAGACACTTCCGTGAAGGGGAGGTGCCATTTCCCTCACCCGCTCGCACATGCAGCCGCTCGGACTACAAGTCCCAGAATGCCGTGAACCGGGCTTCCCGAGGGGGGGGCTACTGAGAACTAGGGGGCGAGCCAGGTGGACCCATAGAAGAGCCAGGTAATTAGAAGCGATGAGGAGGAAAGGAGGAAGGAGCGTGAACATGACTGGGGGAAAGTGCAACGCCGCTGACTAGGGAAGAGACAGGGAAAGAAGCGCTGATCCTGGGCAAACACGGAGCAAGAGGCAGCAGGGCTGAGAGCAGGAGGAAAGCCCTAAGGGACAAGGGGAGGCCAAGTGTTCCGGCACCACACCACGCAGACCTGGCCCACGTGCTGGAAGGCTGGGGCGGTGGCCGGGCCTCGAGTCCAGGCAGCACAAGCTCAGGGAGGGCGCTCAGTGCAGGCCCGCCCCCCCCCACCCCCAACGCCCCCGAGCTCCGGACCTGTACCTGAAGGCCAGGCCAGTGCAGGGACAGCCTAGCACAGGCCCAGCAAGGCCTGAGGCCCTACTTCTGATCCGGAACCCCAGCCACCTGGCAGCAGGGGACGCGGTGGCCCGGGATAAGAGCCCCGCAGGAACTCGGGGCCGAGGCCCCAGCACAGCCGATGGGGACTGACGCCAGGGCCATCACGCCTCCCTCCTGAGCCTGCCCGCGCCCGCATGAGGCCCCGCCTCGGACTCAGGGACCGACGGAGACGGTGCTCGGCTCAACGACTAGAACAGAGCAGGTGATCAGGGCCAGCGCGGCTGCGGGCAGCACTTGGCGCACCCCCAAGGCAGGCGGGGCTCTTGGAGGCTGCGCGCTCCGTGCAGATGCAGGAGCCCACTCCGGCCGCTCTGGGGGGCCATGGCGGAAATACCACAAGCGGGACGGGCTACAATCCAGAGGGTGCGGCCTGCGCGCAGCCTCCTCCGAAGAGACAGCGGAACACGGGGAACACGGCGCTCGCCTGTTCCGAGGCAGTGCACGTCCAAGTGTGAACACGTCACTGCGCTCACTGTCCAATGCACCAATGAAAATACTGAGGGAATTTAGCTTTTACTGGCGTTAAGATGTGGAATTAAAAACGAATCGGGAAAGCTGGGCCCGGTGACACGCGCCTGTAATCCCAGCTACCTGGGAGGCTGAGGCTGGGGGTTGCTTGAGTCTGCAGGATCAGGACTACCCCGGACAATACAGCGAGACCTAGTTTCAAAAAATAAAAAAGACCTTCCGAAACAGAGCAAGCTCATGGAGCATGACCCGTGCACACCCTCATCACGAGTCGTGAGCGGGCGCTGCGCTGTGCGCCCACGACAGGCTGCCCCGGGCGCTCCTGCCCTGCCCCATGTCAGCCCTGGGGCTCGGGGCTTCGGCTCCAACAGTCAAGCCTCAGCTTGTCTGTGCTCTCATTTCCAGACCAGGGGGCTCTGGGGAGTAAGTGCTGCTGAGGGGAGTCCAGGCTGCCGGGCAGCGGCCTAGAGGCCCCAGACCCAGGGACACACGGCGAGCGCTGGCAAATCTGGGCGCCAACTGCTCTGTTCTCGTGTCAGCGGCCTTTCCATGTGCCCTTGACGAGCCGGGCCTGAGCGACGGTGAGCACCCACCGACCTGGCACCCACCAGCGCTCACCACGGGGCAGCTCTGCGGAGGAGGCTCCAAACAGGTGGCCTAGGGCAGCAGAAAGTACCAATTTGTACCAGAGGTCCCGGCTCGAATCCCAGCTCCACCTTCCACCCCTCCCACAGGCAGGCTGAGGCTGGCACAGCTGGCACCAGTGGCTCCAGGTCGAGCACCGTGTCTGTGCTGCTCCATCTAGTGCCTGGTACCTGGAATGTCCCGCTGATCTTTGGCCAGAGGCGCATGGCAGCTCCTAACGCAGCGCCAGGGAGACACACAGGCTGAAAAGCTGCCTCCACTGCCCACTCACCCCTGCGGGGGCCCCCCAAGCCACTGCTGCCCCCCACGCTGGCGCAGCCCTCACAAGGACACGGGGCGCACCGCCTTGCTGCATCCCCAACACGCTCAACACCCTCAGTCTTCGACAGGCCCCACAGCCTGCTGTCAGTCCCAGCCCCCACGAGCTTCCTGAGAGATAGAGCATGAGTCACTGTGGCGATAACGGGGTTCCCCTCTTTTTAAAAGGCTGTTTCCAGCTATTCCCTGGCTCTTCATCTGCTCTGGGGGTCCCGTTTCCTTCCAACACCAAACGCGAACGGAATTGACTTTGGGGTTCGCCAAGTTCCCCTGGCCCGAGAAGGAGCTGCCAGTCACCCTGCTCCTCCCGGAGGGGCAAAGACTCAGATGGTGGCCGGGGACATCTGCGCATCTAGGCATGGCTGCTGCCTCGATACAAGCGCCAAGTCGCTAGCCTAGGTCACCTGCGGCAGCGCCGAGACAGCACGAGATGAGCGCAGCTTAAGGAAGGGCGAGCTGTTCAGGAAAAAGCGTGAGGAGTCACGTGTGGGAAGGAAGAAGAAATGAGACAGAAGAGACTGACAGCGACCTGTGAGGACCCCCAGACGGGGGTCCTGGGAAGCATGTCCAGGTCCCGCTTTAATGAAGTCATGAAGGCCCTGATAGACCCTTGCAATGAGCTAAGGAGGAAGTAGCGACCTGATTCCCAAAGGCGAGCATGACGTGGAGGGGATGCGTGACCACAGGAGAATTCACCTGTGGGCTTAATTGGTCGTATGTCTCCTGGGACATTCCAAAGAGGTCAGGGAGCCGGGTTGCAGGTGAGAGACATGCTGTTGCCCGCCTTCTAGCGTGCCAGAGGGGGTGAGACAGCTAAAAGGGGGCATATCTCTCAACCTGCATCCACGCCCCACAGAACAGCACTCAGCTGGCCTCCTTAGAAGACTGCGGTTGCAGTCCACGCTCTCCAAAGAACTGTGCCTCACAACGTCCAAGAGCTGGGTTCGGAAAGACTTCTAGAGAGTATGAATGAAATGATTTTAGGAGCCAGAAAATGACATGCCTCCAAGACACGTCAAGTAGTTCCCCAATTGTTTTCTGCGCAGCTTCACGGTTGCTGGTTGCTATTCGCTGCCCTTCTTCACGACGAAATTCTAATTACCTGCTGTTACAGAGAACCGGGACTGCAGGAGCCACTTCCTGCGACCTTGCCAAGTAATTGTTACCTTTAGACTTTTTGCGATTCCCTTGAGATTTCCTGTACAATCGTGCCACATGCAAACAAACACAGACATGCATACTCACACGCTCTCAAGTATTTCTTTTCTGTTCAAACAGAAGCAGTATTTGCTGAAATCTTCACCTGACTCCTGACCTTATGGAGACACTATTCCGCTTTTCATCACGGAAAATGATGGGCACCACCGAGTATTCAAAGGCACCCACAAGCAGGATGGAAGTTTCCTTCCGGTCCTACTTGGCCGCGGGAGAACATCAAGGAAGCCATGGATGGAAGTTGTGGCTTATTTTATCAAGTCCTTTATTAAGATGGTAGCATTTTCCCTTTGAAGTTTTGTAAATCTAAGGAACTCTTGAGAATTTTTTGAGGCTCTACAGGCTCAGCTTCCAAGGATAAAGCTCACTTAGCTCTGATGAGCTGACGGGAACTCAATGTTTACAGAACTTGTTAAGAAAATTTGTGTCCCTTTTAGGGAAAGTGACTTGGTTGTTTTGTTTCTCAGGGATGTCTGGATCTGCTCCCTGGGGTTGGGTGCTCTGGGATTCATGGATCCATAAAAATGTGTCAGGAAGGGTCTTCTCGGCAACTATTTGCAACATTTCTCCCCTGGAATTGGTAGCATTTCCTGGGTACCGCAGACTCAAGTTGCCCAGGATACCACAGACTCAAGCGATCCCCAGCCTCAGTCTCCCAGGTAGCTGGGATTACAGGTGCCCACCACCAGCCCAGCTGCTTTTTCAAGACCAAGTCTCACTATGTTGCCCAGGGTAGTCTCGAACCCATGAACTCAAGTGATCCCTGGCCTCTTGCCTCCCAGCGCTTGGACAACAGGTGTGCACCACCACGCCCAGTGAATTGGTATCATTTCTTCTCCAAATATTTTGCAGATTTCGCCAACAAAGGTTCACAAACTTGCAATTTTTAGAATGGGAAGATTTTTCATTAAAAATGCATTTGCAGTAGATACGGGGCATTGGTGCTATTCGATCACCTGTGCCTTTCAAGGAGTGTGACTTTTGCAGTTTTTATTCCCTGCCCATACACTTGACAGGGTTTCCTCACCACGCGTGCAATGCTGTGTGATAGACGCTAACGCTCTCTCAGTACAGCTGCCGGTAACTCCTGTACTGTCTGCAGCCCGATCATACCAGCCAGAATCTTGATTTCAATTAACCTGCACATGAAAGTAGCTCCTGCTTCCATCGAGGCCCTCTACCATGTCCGGTGCCTGCAGGATACAGGATGCCGAGACCCCGAGACTGCCCGAGACCCTCCTGCACCCACCACCTCTCTCCTGTCACTCCTGTCACTCCAGGTGTCTGCTGACTTCAGCAGGTGCGGAGGCGGAAGCCTGGAAGTTTATTCCAATAAAACCCAAACATGAAGAGATAGAAGGATACGTCACAAATTCTGAGGCTGGGAAAACATCACAGAAAAACCCAAAAGAAGTCTCAGCACAGCAGAATTCTGGGATATCACGAAGAGGAATTTCACGTAACCATTGGAACGATGCTTCCCTCCTCCCACCTCCCTCTTCATGGTTCGTCTCTTGCCCCAACGCATTTAGACACCTTGGCCTTCCAAAATTCGGCAAATCTTCTCATCCACAGAGGCAGTCACAGACTCTCCTGCTCCGCGCTGCCCGGCGTTCTCTCAGACAGGGAGCTGACGAAAACCATGACTGTCCTTGCTTGCTTCCTTCCGCTGAAGGGTGCCTGTCAAGTGTTACCTTAGTTCACTTTCCAAAAGCCATGTCTATCTGTCCGTCTCTTCCAGGAAGGTGAACCTGCGCCCGGCCACCCCACGCTCGTCAAAAGGAAAAGGCTGCTACGCCGAATCTGCATGTCCACAGCTAAAGGCACTGCTGCCTCCTTCCACTCTTCCAGCCACAGCGCCGGAGGACAACTCCCAAAGAAACCACAGATCCGGAAGTAAAACGCCACTTCCTCCTCCCATGTCCCCTGCTTCAGAAAATAATAACCCCCCAACCCTTCAGACCTGAGGCCCGGAGGCCACCACTCTTCCCACCTCCCTGCCCCGCAGTCCAGTCACTAGCCAGTCTCCCCTGGGTGCCACCACCTGCACCCGTGCGGGCTGGGCCGCAGTGCCCCCCTCCTGCACTGCGGCCAGAGCCGGCACCACGCAGCCTTCACCTTCCACAAGCAAACGCAGCAGCAGCTAACTGTGCCCACAAGGCTGACGTTCTTTAGGCGGCTGCTGTAGTGGCAGAGGCACAGGAACGCCAAGGCGACGCGACTTACCTCAAGGAGTAAGTAAATGAGTAAGGCCGCGAAGAACACTGCTGACGTGGGATGAGGGTACCAGTACACAGTACACATGCGCGCACACACACTGTGTGCATGTATTCGTGCACACGCTTACATACATAGCGCACATATGATTGCAAATATGCATGTCTGCCTGTATGTATATGTATTCAACTATAGTCCCACACATGCATGTATACTGCTGTGTCCCACTGTGTCTATCACATGCCGACATGGCTGCGTGCATCCCTCTCACCATTTGCCCTTTGACTGGTTCCATCCACTGAAAGGCCCTAGAAGCAGTGACCCCAGTGCTTGGAGGCCAGATTTTACACATTTACACAGAAGAAGAGCTTCCACCTCTCCTTGGGAAAACAACAGCCGATTCCAGGGCCGAGGAAGGGAAAAGGCAAGGGTCTGGCATGCACTGTTCTGTCATAAAACGTGAAACAAGAAGCCGCCCTTTCCTGCCAACAGTCACGTAACTGACAGCAAAGGGAAGTCTTTTTCTTGTAACAGAAGGCCAAACAATACACGTAGAGGAATAACCCGGGTAGAAAACAGCCACGCTGCAGCCTGCCACGGTAACTAAATACTGAATCCGGCACCGCTAAATGCTGGAAGAGCAGCAGCGTCCTCTCAAATCAGTACCCGGCAAAGTATTTATTGGTTACAACCTGGGCAAGAAAGGGCATCTCAGAGCGGACCACGTTGGCGAACCTCTCACGCTCCAAGGCACAGGCCTTGCGCTGTGAAGCTCCAAGCCGTGCCTGGCTGCTGTGTGACCAGGGGGTCTCACTGTGCCATGGGAGCCAAAGCGGCAGAGTGCCGACGCCAGAGTGTAGCCTCCAGTGAGGTAAGTGCAGTGGGCAAGCACTGAGCCCCATATCGTGCGGAATGTCATGAGTGATCCGTGAGGTAACTGGCAGAGACTGACGGGCGACAGACCCAAAGGGCATCACGTCAGTTTACACGGCTGAAACAGCCACGTGGGTCGTGACTTTATAAAGGGATTGTCATTCTGAGGAAAAAACACTCTGATGCATTTAGGGACAGAGGGGCAGGAGACCGGCCACTAATCCTTGACTGACTCAGGGCACACACGCGTGCAGGCTTGCCCCTTGGAGGCGGCCGCAGTGCACAGCCGCACGTGGTCATGTCAGCCGGCATGGGAACGGTGCCCGCTCCTATTGCAGGGTCCAGCTGGCGGGGGCTCAGGACATGAGGTCACAGGTGCACTTCCCGGCTGCTCGGGAGCCCCAGCTGGGGGCACATCGGGCAGCTCCCCCAAGCTCCACGCTGAATGGCTGCTGGAGGCTCCATCAGAACCGTTTGGGCTGCTAACATGTAAGACAAAGATCTTAAAAGTCACCAACCTCCAAGCCCAGGCCGCAGCCGGTTGTCGTAGCCGTCCAGGAGGCGATCCAAGATGCGCGTGAAGATGGTGATGTTGTCGGTGCTGTCGTCGGGAATGTCCGGGGCATGCTTAGGAGAAAGCCTGAGGCAGAAGGAGAAAAGGGGGTGAACAAGTACCTCTTAGTGGGGAATGGTGGCACGTCTAACTGCTTTCATTCGAGAAGGTCCCTGTCAACAGCCCTGGCCAATGCAGGCCTGCATCTTGGGCAAAGCGGCAGGCGGCGGCGCGTCACAGCAAGGCCTTCAGCCTGGACAGCTCTGCCAGCCCAGCCATGGAGAGATGCAAGAGACCACACACAAGTGGCCGGGGGACAGTGCCTGGCATGCTGGGGAGTCCTCAAATCTTGTTGCATGAATGAATAGACCTCAACAAGGCAAATTTGCTCTTAAGAACTTACTCCTCTTCCAGCCTAGAGAGACAGAAGTGCACAGAACAACAGACTCAGATGGACCCTTGAATGGCATCGAGTACCCACTTCCCGACCCGTGAAGACAGGGCGATGCAGCAACAGCTGTCCATGAAATGCAAATGCTCCCAGGATGCCCAAGAGACTCCCTACTCGCTGGCATTCTACATATGTGAAAATAAGCTCAGGGGGACATCGAACCTGCCTACGGTCCTTTTGCTTGTGAGAGGCAGAGCTAGGACTACGCCCACGTTTTCTGGTTATTGAGTGACCTCAGCTCCTCCCTGGCCTCTGGGGCAGACACCCGAGCAGACGTGGGTGAGTAGCACACTCCTCAACGCCTCGTGTGCTTCCCAGCCGCAACTGCTAACTTCACTTCATGAGGAGGAACTTGACGTGGTCTGACAGGAGTGGAAGTAAAGGAAGGCCCTGAGCGCTTGAGGGGACAGAGGCTCCCACGAAGGAAATGGCTGGTGAAGTAGCTAAAACTGGTATCTGGTAGGGCAGCCATGCGCACACACATGTTCACTGCAGCATCGTTCCCAAAGGTGACAACATGGGCAGCAACCTAATTGTCCATCACTGGATGTACATGCAAATAAGATGTGACATATGTGTGAATGCCCATATACACACATGCTTGCTCTCTCACTCTCACTCACACTCACACACCACGGAATATTACTCAGTCATGAAGAAAAGGGAAATCTTGCTAGTTAAAGGCATTATGCCAAGGGATAACGCAGTGGAGACAAGCACTGTATCTCATTTATATGTACAGTCTGCAAAATCTAAACCTGTCCAAAGGGTGGAATGCTGGCATGCAGGTTGGTGCACTGGGGACATGTTGTGCAAGGGCACAAACTTGCAAATGGTAGGTAAGTTCTAAAGATGTAGTACACAGCATAGTGACTGCAGGCAACAAGATTCAGCACCGTGAACTTCAGAGTTGCTAAGGGACTCAGTGGCCACTGAGAGCGATGATCGAGGATAAAGTTGTCAACTAAAGTCCTGCAGCTCTCACACTGGCAGGTACGAATGCATCAAACCAACACAGCCATCGGGATAAATGAGCAGAAGTTCTAAAATCTTCTGTTCAGATAATGTGTCTGCACTGCTCACAAGCCTTTCGGAACCCTTTGGGGCTCACCAAACAAAATCCAACAAAATCAACAAAATCGGGCCTGACATCGCGGCCTACTGTGAATCTGCAATATATTCTCAATAAAATTTTACAGCTGAAACGCCTCTGCTTTTCTCTCACTAAAATCATAGCCATGGCTGATTACTCACCCTCTCCCGATGCTCCCTCTGCTTTAATTTTCCAGGTCGAATCAGCAGCAGAAATAGAAGGGTCTAGCTAACGAGTCATGCTAGGCCAGTTACACGCTGGAAGGGGATGAGAAATGCCTGGAATGCAACAGCACACATTCTAATGTCCTTAGAGAATCCGTTTACAAAATATACTGATTTTTGGCTAGACACAGCCACTCCACCTCGAAAAGTCAGCTGTCCTTTCCTTAAATGCCTCCCCGACACTGGCAATGGAACCGAAGAAGTGTTGGCTTGAGACTCGCCCACTCAACATATGCCCCACCTGTTCACACTAGTTGCTGTTAAAGTAAAGTCAAAGCCAAGTTCTTTCTGCCTTATTAGTGACTTAGAATTTACACGTGTGACCACAGGTGCCCGTCTATCATGCGATAATAAGGAAATACCTTTCAAGATCGAAACAGACTGCTTAGCAGGACTAACACCTTTGGTTTGGAAGTGCCAAGTCAGGCTACGGATGTGACAAGGAAACAACTAAGCGATCCCCGACAACCTCCCCTTCAGTCACTGCATCTGCTGTCACCACCGTGACCACCGCATAATCCAGAGACAGAAGATGGGTTGATGTGGTGTCATGTCCTTTCCAAAGTCCCACCTCCATCTACTCAAACGTGTAAGCTGGAGGCCTTCAAACAAATGTTACGTGCTACCATCTCCACTCAGTTTCCTTTCCAGACAAGCTGATCTGCACAAAGTACATTAGCAGGGACCTCAGGGCATCTGGCTTCAACTTGGTTCTGGCCTCCTTGGTTGAAGAGCCAAGGGATGAGGAAGAACGAAATCTGAGTATATGATCCCCTGACTTTTCCTACAAAATCGACACTGTCTCTTCAACTCTTAAGAAAACTTGCTTTAAAAGCTGGGCACGGTGGCTCGTGCCTGTAAGCTTCAGCCTATGAAGCGGCTGGGCCTAGGGAGCACATTTCGCGTCCCGCTCAGGGCAACACAGTGAGACCTAGTCCCCAAAACTAGCTGGGTGTGGTGGCATGCGCCTGTAATCCCAGCTACCTGGGAAGCTGAGGTTGGGGATTGCTCGAGTCCGTGGTACCCTGGGCAACGTGAGCCTGGGGTTTCATGGGCAAAAATAGCGAGACCTAGTCTCAAAAAAAAAAAAAAGAAAGAAAGAAAACTTGCTTTAAAAGGGTTTAGGGCCCAGTGCTCTGTGGTGGAAGATTATGGGTACCCCTTAATGATGGATGCTATATAGCAACATACATCTGAAGAGGTGTGAACCTGTACCCCCAAATTCTATTCAGCATTGTAAACAATTGCTGCCTCAATAAAAAAGAAACAAAAAACTTTGCTAATGTTCCAGGTTACAAAGGAAGAAAATCTGTCCTCTAGAACACCTGTGCTGCCTACACTCCTGCGCCCTCCCTCAGGGGGTCATTACACCTTTACAATGGGCCCCTTTGCAAATCTCCCCTCCACAGACAATCTTAATTGAAATGCCGCATCTGTTTTCCTCAGGCCCCTTTCTGATTCACACCTCAAGTTTTGGCAAACCGCAGTCAGACCTGGACAGAGATCCCCCTGGCACTAAGTTGGACCCACTCGGAAACTGCTTGCAATTGACCATTTTGACTGAAAAATTGTTTTCGTAACAGGCCAGCCTAACACTGTCCCCATAGCCGCTTCCCATTTGCTCATGGGAAACCTACTAGACCCGGATGCAGGAGCACACAAAATGCCTTTATTACATGAAGCCGAAATTGCTCCCTGTCGCTTCTTCTTTAAAATATGGGCTGAGAGACTGGAGTTCTGAAACTGAGTCTACCCTGAGTTTACAGTCTTCGCACATTTGATTCGCCTTTCTGGACTCTTGCCTTCATGCACAAAATTAGGTATCAACTAGATGTTCCAGACATTTTCTTGCATGTCTGCTGTCCTGAGATTCCAGCATCCTAGCCCTTTCGAACACAAAGACTGTCCCACAAAGCACTGCCTGAAGCCCTTGACATCAGTGTTATGCAGGGTATTAGATCACACGCAGAGTTTACGGGCCTAGCTCCAGAGGCTCTAAGTGACAACATGGCCGGCACGACGTGCTGGCCAGTGGCCGCTGCAGACTGCCAAAGCTGCCGGGAAGCCGGCCGGGGTTTTGCTGAGCCAGCTCCTACAGGGGTGGGAACAAAGCAGAAAATGGATTTTTTTTTCAACACAGGAAAACATCGTAGAAAGGCGAGAAAACCAAAGGGTCAGAACCACCAGCACAGACCATGCATTCTTAATTTGCTTTGGCTCCTTCATTTGTAGCAAATACAAATTCAGTGCCGGCCTGAGAGTAGGAACCAGGCTTTCAGTGAGCTCATCTCTTGGACGGGAGAGAAAGGAAACAAAGAAAGAGTGTAATGCCCTTCTAGCGAAGCCAAGCACTTTACCGGATTTCTCCAGCAGGATCGCTTGCCCGTCTCCCTCACGTGATGACACGAAGACCAGACTCCAGTTTTCTAGGCACCAGCAGGACGTAAAGAAACCAGCATAAATAGGCAAAGTGACAAGTAATGCAGAGGGTGGAGGTGCCAAAGGGCAAAAACAGAGAGGCCTGAACGCTCTCATGACAAGGTCGCCGAAGAAGGGGCTGTTCTCAAGTCCTTGCTTAGGGTCACACGGCGCATGTGGCACGTGTGCAGGGAACGTTATTCACAGATTTCAAGTCTCAATAGCTTTCGTACTCACAGATGTAAGGTTCAGTTGCTAAGAACCCCCGTCTTATTCAGAACATCTATCGAGGTCTGACAAAGTCAGAGGAGTGAGGATTTAGAACAGGAAGAGTCTGTTGTTCTTCACGGGGCTGGAGAAAAGAAAGCGTCTCCTGAGCCACGTTTCTAAGGACACAGGCGCTGCCCGGCAGCCTCCGGCCCCCAGGCCGCTGCTGGCAATGTGGACGGAAGATGGAGGCTGAGCGCGCATCATGCCAGTCAGCTCCGCAGAAGGGCAGGGCCCGTCCTCAGGCTCCCACGAACATGGGGGCAAACAAATGTGGAGGGCCCTGCCACCCAAAGCCACCGAAGATGACAATACCCTGTTTAACAAGGAACTGTGTCAAGGCCAAGGCCCAGGGATCACCGCCAGCGATGCTGCCCCTGAAGGAGGCGGGTTTCTCAATTCCAAAGATGCTCAGCACTGCGGAGGAGCTGCCTATGACAGGAAGGCCGGGAGGAGAGCGGACAAGCTGGGCAGAGACAGGGTCAGGATGGGACTTAGGAAACCATGCGAAGGAGCTTGAAGTCCAGTCGAGAGATACACGGAAGGCATGAAAAGACTGAAGACAGGGCAGAGAGGGTGTAATCCGCACTGGCGAGGACAGGCCTCTTCAGGAAGGGTGACTAAACGCCCCAAAGGGAAGGCCACACTGGTTCGGTGCAGTGGTAGCAGGAAAGCTGGACAAAAGCAGATGAGTCCAAGGAAAATGGCAGGATGCGCGACAGTGCTCGGCGATGGAGTCAGTGTGGAGCGGGAAGGAGAGAACCGGCTAAAATGGCATCGGATTTTTGGCTAAGGAAGGACATGCGTGGTGGTGCCAGGGATCAACATGACTGCCTGGGTTTGCTCAAGGAAAGATGGGCAAGGAGCTTTTGTGTATGTAGCGGGGGAGGAAGATGGAACTGATGAGACTACTTAATACGCTTAATACGCTACTTAAATGCGCTTTAAGAACGCAAGGAACAGGCAAGCAGATGCATCCAGTGTTGGATATAGAGTCTGACCATCAAGAGAAATGGGGACAAGCAATTGAGATGGGGGATGTGGAACATATTCATATTTTATTTCATAATAAAGAGGATTTAAAGGAAGGAGGGAAGTCAGCAACGCTGGCTGCTGCTACATGCGACTCCAGAAACCGAGCAGCATGAAAGGACACGCTGTTCATCGCAGCCACACAGCAGCCACACAGCCACCACAAACCATCTTGACCGCAGAAGACACATGAGAATCCTGGGGGTGGAAGATGTGAGCCATGTCAGTACAGACCATCAAAGGAACGTCTCTTCAGGGAGTACGGCCAGAAAGAGAAGGGAAAATTTAAGGCACTATTTGGAGGGAACATTTTATGTGAGATTGGAGTTGCTTGATCGGGTTTAGACGTTTGCGGCACATGGCCGATCGCGGCACACAGCCCATGGAAAGGGAGAGGCTGAAGATTGAGGACAGAGGAGACAATGTGGAGAGCAACTAGCTGGGGAGAACTGCTTTGAAGACTCAAGCGAGGGAAGTCAAACATGAGCTAGGGCGTTGCCCGGCACCTGACGTCCTTGCTTTGGGGGTCTCGGTGGATAACATTTTCCAAGCACGACATAGAGCGGTGCCAGGGACCACATCATTTTAGTTCCTCAGAAACAAACAAACAAACAAACAAACAAACAAACTTGGTGCCAGGCAAGCATCTATCAGTGTCTCTTTTCTGAGAACGAAGGTTCTTACCCTCCGATGTCCTGCTTCACAAACTCCCCGGGTTCTTGGCGTCGTGACTCCCCTTGGCCAGTTGTTCCAGGAAGGACATTAATCAGGAAGAGAAGCCCAAGGCTGGTCACGCAGAAGTGACTCATTCCTGTGAGTCTCATCTTCGCAGGCACCAACTTGGAGAAACTACGAAATTCATGTTTCGGGGAAGAGGAAAGGAAAGGAAATGACGACAAAGGGAGGGAGAAAAAGAGGTTAACAAAAGGCTCAACTTTATCAGAGCCATTTAACGCTCCCTGCTCGCTGGCTGTTCCAAGCCTAGCGCGGAGGGCCCTTCCCCCGGCTCACCCAGGCCGCCAGAACCCACTCCCAGCACAGCCCTCTCCTGGATGCGCTAAAGCCCACGCAGGGAAGCGTCGTCTGAAGCGATCTCGAGCAGCAACCAGATGCTTCAGGTTACAGACCACCTCCTTCCCTGGCTTCCTCTGACCGTGTGAGTTGCAGACTTCTCTCAGCCTCAGTTATAATCTAGGAGCTTAATCTCGCACTTCATTTCATTTTCCCAGGTCATATATGGCCTTTACCATCACAAATGCCTTTGCCATCGTTAACTGCACTATTGTGGACCATCACAGGCTCTGACGACCTTAAGGTATTTTGGAGAGTGACTCCAGCTCGATAAAGTTACAGAATCCTGCAGAAGATCAAAGGACCAAGAGCAGATGGAGTGTTTCCTCAGAAGCAGGCTGAGGAAATGCTGAGTGATTACACACACCGGGATTCCTACGAGGCTTGTGATGGTTCCTCGCGAAGCAATATTTGAAGGCAAAGCAACCCGACAGGCCGACAACTCGAAGACAGAAGCTGAGCCTCCTGACACAGCAGCCCTGAGGAGGCTGTGATGTCACGTGGCTGACACAGCTCCGAGCGCTGGCACACACCCAAGGCCCAGGGCCGCCAAGGCACACTTGCCCACGGCGCGCAGCTGTGGAGGGGCCTTGGACCTGCAAGCCTGGGTTCTCGCGGGTGCCTGGACGCGGGCGTCCCCGCACAGAGCTCCCTGCGCCATCGCCGGCTTCACATCAGAGGGAGCGTGCGGGGCTGCAACTTCTTCCAGTGGGGATGTTATGCAAAAGATGAGCCTGTGAAGCAGCTGCCGGTGGGGGAGCCGCTCTGACTGATGAGAGGAAGAACTGAAGCCTTTCTAAATTGACTCCCGACCCCAAAGCAACCACTGGGCCCTACCAAGGCACAGGAAGCTGCGACACTGGGAAGACAGGCTTCCGAGGTGAGCAAACTCTAGACTGAAGTCGTCAGAGCCCTGGGTTGCGGCGCACAGACTATCAACACCGATGACGGCTTCAGCAAACAGCAATCTGTCATGTCACTCTCAGAGAGCTGCGGGGACGGACGCGCCTAATGAACCATTGGCACGTTTACGGTCACTGTGCAGGGATGACCAGCAGCGGAACAGCCCAGGAGGCGGAGCGATGGGCAGGGAAGCGTGGCGACAGCCAGACCACTCAGGGGCAAGAGCAGCACACGGACTACGGGCAGCGACACGAGCCACACGCGGCCAGCCAGCCCCTGCGCTGTGGGCCACCAGGTGATGCTAGGCCCCGCACAACACAGGCTGACAGATGTTCCACATGAATGCAGACATCCGGACGGGACGGGAAGTCCACATCGCAGAGGCCACGCCCACCACAGGAGAGGAAAACCAATGGCCACAGGAGACACGAGTGCGCAAGGAGAGACCTGGGGATGCCGAGACGGCCGGGCCACGCTGGCGGAGACCCCCAGCACTACTACCTAGGCGGGGCATGGGAAGCAAGCAGCCCCCCACTAGGGATACATGCCAGTGACACAAACAAGCGTGAACTGAACGGGCGACCGAGGTGTGCAGTCGAGGAAGCCTCCACACAGGAAGACAGCTGGGTCCTGCGGAAGGGCTGGGCACGTGCCTTCCAGCGGCCTGGCCGTTAGCAAGGCTGTGACAGTGCCTCTGAAGTCGGGGCCACAAAGCACCATCACTCAGGCTGCAGGGAGCAGCCTCTAAGTTCCAGCCCCCGTAACCCCACAGAGAGCTCTGGCTCGGGTGAATGGTCCGGCCCAACTCCCAGTCTACATGCCGCCCCGCCACCACGGTGATCAGCCGCAAGTTACCCAGAAGCCCCTGCCAGGTCAGGTCAACTCCCTGCCCTCTGAAGCCCCTCAGCTGCACCCTAACCAGTCCCTCATATCCAGGGTCATAGCCTGAAACCCGCGGTTACAAAGACGTCATCTCAAAGAACTATGTGGGCGTGAAACATGTGCAACCCTTTTGTCTAACACCCTCATCCTGGCAACCCTTGCCCCGCCCCTCCAGGGTCTTGACCCTCTCACCTTTAACTCTCCCGCCAGCCCCCTCACATCGCCCCCCCCCCCCCCCCCCCCCCCCCCCCCCCCCCCCCCCCCCCCCCCCCCCCCCCCCCCCCCC
>PVHY01006791.1:0-43999 GCA_004024945.1 Uropsilus gracilis | reverse complement strand
CACTGCGATGACTTTCTTGTTCTTTTCTCTCTTAAATCTCCAGTAACACTTCTCTCAGACTCTCAACAGATGGCTGTTTATTTTACTGAAAAACAAATAAATCCAGCAAACAATGAGAAGACCTCATTCTACCACTTTCATTCTACCAACCTTCCTGAACCTCAGGACACGCTCTGCCTCTTTCCACTTTCTACACTCCTCCCGCACAGGGCCCTGAAAACGACACTGCTGTCCCCCACGCCTACTGTTAGCAGCAGCTTATAAATCTTCCTGACCTCGATGACACTGCTTCAGAATAAAATTTTAGAGATAAGAGATAAATAACAGATGGTTTCACTAATAAGAAACCAAATGAAGAACCAGAGAAAAACAACCTTAAGAGGAAACCCTAGAAAACTGACTACAGAACTGAAGTATCCAAAGGGGGGAAGACATGGGGAGGGAGTGGGACAAAGAGGGAATGAGGTGCACCGGACTATGTGGTGCACTATGGGTAACTTGGTGGCCGATGCCCTATGCTGGCACTGCCTGATGGAAAGAATCCGAAGGTACCACAAGTAAAACAATCGCACCAAAAGTTTAAGACACATGGTTAAATAAAAGATAAATGAAATTAACACACCATTCAGTCTTCAACAGATTAAGCTGACAAAAATGAAGACAAATTCAAGCATGTTAATAAAACTGATAAAAGTAACATTTGTTCTCTAAACCACACACACTACTTTTTTTCAGCATCACCCCAGCAAACATTATAGAGGTTAAACTATCAAAATCCCTTTATTTTGAGGGAATGAGCCCAACTTGGATAGATGAACAAACTAACAAATTGCTATTCCTTCATATCTTTACAGTTAAGCAAGGCATAAGGAAAATGTTTCAAGAAAATAAAATGAAACAACAATCCAAGGGAAAATAGAGAAAAAAAGATTTACAAAAGCAAGCTGTGATTTTTACTGCATCACTGAGTAAGCCAAGCATAAAGCAGTTTATGTCTACAATTTGCCAGTGCTAGGGAGTCTCTCTGTTTTTCTCTCTCTCACATATACATACGCAAACACACATACCCATACTCACCTGAGCTCACATGACTCCAAGAGTCACAATCTTCAGGATGGCAATAATAAAGTCAGTCTGGACCTCTGCCCCGATCCCCAGGGAACTACATGACAATTGTCTCAGTTTGACTAAACATGGAGAAATGGAGACAGGAAAACAGACTCGGGTCTCCAATGAGTGTAAACCACGGGCAGGTTCTCTCTCAGGTCTGCAGCCTCAACTCATATTCACATTAACCCCAGAAGCCTCAAGCCATGAATTTTCAAATTGGATGCAACTATGTCTAAAGTGACCTACAGAAGCCGACAGCATCTCTGGGAGTCAATATCTTCACATTGGCTTTGGGGAAGAACTACCTATAGTGTTTCAGCGTGACTGGTCAGTACACAGACAAAAATAGCCAAGAACACAGGGAGCACTTTGGCAAAGAGACAAGCAGCTAGAACCAAAACCACCCCCCACGTGCTTCCAATGTTAAATCTATTTTATTATCTAATGAAAGAACTATGACCCCCGCAGACAGGATTAAAATATCTGCTGAGAACAAGACATTATGAACAATAAACTAGGCGACTCAAAAAAAGAATCTAATCAACTTCTAGAAATAAAAACGTTTTGAGAAGTGGAGAGTATATCTTACTAGGACACACAAAATATAGATACAGAATGAACATCTCCTGTATTAGTAGAGGATGAAAAATAACATTATTTAAGGAATATCAAGCCAAATAAGGATGAGAGCAAAAATGTACATAAAATAGGTAGGTTAAATAGAATCAAAAAATGATGACAACTTCAACTCAGAAATGGCAACAATTTTATTTTTAAGTAAAATTAAATAAAGGTCCGAGATCAAATGAAAAGATCATCAGACTAGATTAAAAAATAATAAAACTAAATTAAATGCAAGCTGTTTGTAGTAGTCATAAATAAAACGTACAGTGATAGAAAAGATAAAATTGGAAACAAAAAGATGCTACGTGAAAACTTATTTTTAATGGTCAGGAAACAAATTATTTCAAAGGTGTTATTAGAAATAAAGAGGAAAATGCCACAGTATAAAATATTCAACTTAGTAGCTAGCACAAGAATGTGGAAAAGGAACCTCTTTACATGGTTGGTGGGAACGCAGACCAGTCTAGTCCCTGTGAAAAGCTTTCTGGAGTCTCCCCAAAACACTGAAGATGGATCTGTCGTACAACCCAGCAATTCTCTTCCTATGAATCCACCCAAAGAGCACAAAATACTAATTGGTAAGGACAACAGCACACCTATGCTTACTGCAGCACTATCTGCAATAGCCAAGATATGGAAATAATGGCCCCAAACGGATGCTTTATAATCTATGCATACTGGAATGCTCCCTAGCTATCAAAAAGATAAACTGATGCCATTTGAGGCACCATGAGTGGCACACGGACGGATGCTGCTAAGTCAGAAGGAGAAAGACAAATACTGGATGGTGTCACTAGAATCTAGAGAAACCAAACACCAGGTTAGACATGGAGGAACCTTGAAAGCTGGTCTGAGGCACCCAGGAGGGGAGAGGGAGGGAGAAAAGGGGGTGGGGGGGAGCCCAAGGAGCACACTTGAGCATGAGTCAGGCCACCTGAAAGGGAGAGTGGTCAGGAGGAACAGAGGAGAGGGTGTCTACCGGAGGCAAGGAACTTGGACATGAGGCAGCACACCCTCCACGTATGTCACTAGCACTGGTGGAATGTATGGCAACGGACTGAAGAAGACATGCAGCAACAGAACCCATGGCCATGTGATTGGTCTGGATAGCAAGCATTGCTGCATGAGGCCCCATTACAAAATGACCGTGGCGCATGCACAGTCACTGCAGGCGTTGACCATCTGAGCACAGGCACACGCCAATACCTGTGTGGAATGAGCTGACACGCAGGGGCTGGGGTGCTGCTGGGCAAAGCGGAGCTATCATGGAGAACAAACTGCTCTTCCTGATACCGAAGGCGCCACTCTCAGTTCTGAAGGAGACAATGATGGCATCGCCAAGGTTCATAGTGCATGGATGGAAATACACGGCACACGTGCATATGAACAGACGTTCTCCACACATGGAAAGTAAGTCTATAGCTATATGTCAGAGAAAATACCGCAGAGTGAAGAAAGCAAGCACACTGCAGAACGGGGACAGTGTTAGGTGATCAAAAGCCACCCAACAGAAAGTGGCTGATAATGGCAGGAGTGGGAGTGGCTGATAATGGCAGGAGACACAGCAGATCTGCTAAGGAGACTACAGACAAACAAGTGCCTGGTGCTTGTAGATGATACAGCCTGAAGTGTGAGCTGCCGGTCCTGAGAGGTGAGACATGAACACTTGTCCTCAGGGACATGGGATGCAAACGGTGAAATCTCATGCAACAATGAAGGACTTTGCCAAAGTGCAGAAGCAGCGACACTATTGCAAAAGGAGAAATCGAGGCGTGGCATCAGGTTGATGCGGGTGACTTGGCTGGATGGTGAGCTGGAACCTCTGGCAGTGACATAGTTGAAAATTGTATGGGGCCCCATATTGTCCTGGTAGGCAGGTCTGAAAGACCTGCGAGAAGAAAAGAGAAGTGGGAAAGGATGCACAATAGGAGGAGGCTTAAAGCAGCCAGGGGAGAGGTGTGGGAGATGCAAGAATAGAGGATGGTGGCCAGGTGGGGTGGGAGCCCCCCCAAAGAGTGAGCTGGAGGTGGTCAGGAGCCATAGTGGGAGAGTGGCTGGCAGAGAAGTAGTCAGTGTGGAGTCAGATGCCAGCATGGCAGGCTGGGGGTGACGGGAGGCTTTTGAGGGCAGGCCTGATGATTTTGGCCAGATGCCACCAAAGGCAGGCCTGGTAAAGGAAGCACGTGGAGCCACAGCAAGGTGACAGATTTGGAAAGCTGAGTTTGCATTATCATCTGTTGGAAAAGTTTGAAGAACCTTGGAGAAGCAGAGCAGCTCAGAACACTGACGAGAGAAGAAGCATAGAGAAAATGGAAAAGAAAGCTGGACTTTGTAGGATGCCTCAGGTGTGGAGGGGCAAAGGTGCCATCTTCGACATGTGTCTTTGGGACTAAAATTGGTGGCTGGGGTGAGATAACTGCCCACTTGTGGCATCAAGGACTTTTTGTTTGACTTTCTGTTTTCCCGGTTAATTTTCCTTGTTAATAAAACCCTGCTATTTAAATTGATTTGACTGACAACTGCTACGCACAGGTGGGAAAAATCTGAAAGCATCTCGGTGGGAGAAGCCACATTTTAAAAGTGCCATCTTTTTTGCTTTGACTTGTTGGTTGGAGGCTTCTGCCCTATTTGCTCCTAAAATCAAGGTGACTATTGAAAAGACAGTTTCCACTGGCAATTTAGCACGTGACTCATACACAGCACTATGCCATGTCAGAATGCAAACTGACAGTTGTCATGAGGAACAAAGAGGCATGATAATTAACTATTCTTTAGTATTCAGTGAATACTGAGCACTTACCACATGCCAGGCACTAACCTAAGCATTTCACACTGAACTTGCCAAGTCTGCCCAACCTGAGGTGTTGGCATTCCTGTGCTGCTGATAATACAAAGACACAGAGTGGCAAAATGGCTTCCTCAAGGTCACCAGGCTACAAGATGACAGAACTGGGGTTAAGCACAAGCATCCTAACTTCAGAACCATGTGCGCTGTGCGTGCATGTTTCCGTAGAAAGACACGCTCCATGAAGCCAGTGGCTTTGGTCCCAAAGTGGCAGCATCATGGTGGAAACAGACACCACAGCTTGTGCTGCAACATCTGTGCTACGGGAGCAGCCAGCACAGGATTGTGAGCAGGATCTGCCAAGTGTGCATCCTGACCAAATTTCCATGCTTAGTCCATAGTGGACCATGAGTGAGTTTCCCCACACACAACATACACATGCTGAAGGAACAGGTTGCACTTAGACTTCAAGCACAGCGGAAGGTGCACACCTACAGCCAGAGCCAGCAGGCTGATCCCCGCAGAGAGTTATGAGACGAGCTGTAGCAGAAAGTGCCATGGACGGAGACTTCACAGGCAGACAGGGGGCATGGGCAGAGCATCTCGGCACATGAATGGCTGTCTTAGAAGCAGATGGAAAGGTTGCAGAGTGCGCGTCATGGAACCTCTCAGACCACAGCTGAGGAGAGCCAGGCAGCAGCATTTGCTAGTTGGTCCTGACACACACAGCAAAAAAAACACCACGCCACAGTGGCCATGGCACGAAACCCAAACACAGGACATGGCACAGACACTTGATTTCTAAGAAGAAAACCATGTTGCCAAGTTCATGACACCTGATGATGTCATGACACAACCTTGACTCTGCTGTGACAAGATGCTGAGCTTCACAAGCAGCCCCCACACAGGACACTCCTGGGCAGGCCAAAGGTGGCCCGAGTCATGTGTGCCGATAGCCATGGCCGTGAGTGTCACATGAGGGCCGGCACACATGCTCACGACACTCAGCTGCGCGCTGCTGTGAGGAGACAGAAGCGGGGGACAGGTGGGAGCAGTCGGGCCAGAGCACGGTGCAGCGGCCACAGCACAGGCTGATCGTCCTCAACGCGGGAGGCCCCGTTTCCTCTTTTTCCTGCAAGCAGTAGGCAAGGGCGGTCGCTGCTCAGGAACCATGGGGCATGAGCAGACAAGCAGGCGCGTGCTCAGACAACCATGGTGCACGAGCAAAAACCTAGAGCAGAGCATGGAGCTGGTCGGGACCAAAGGCTCAGGACCAAAGGCCTGGGCCCGCGCTCGGACCAAGGCAGCAGCCGGGAACACATCCGCACGAGGCGGCACGGCAGATGCACCTCTGCCGCTCACCTGCCCCCAGCAACGACCAAGCAGGCTGTTGTGCGGACACCAGCCACGCCGAGGACGCAGGAACGGTGACGCGGGAGTGGGAACATGGACAGCAGGGAGCGAAGGAGCCCGGGGTGCTTGAAACACTCACATGCATGTGAACATGTCAGCGCAGTGCACAGCCAGACACCAGGATGGGAGCTGGTAGCCATGGCACAGAACCAGAGGACGCTGGACCATTGGTCCCATCATCCCCAGCGCATGCATCTTACCGTCTGCGGGCAGTTTGGACAATGTTCTGCATAATACACCATAGAGACCTTGTTCAAACGTTGCTGTAGAGTAACTCATATGGTCCTTACCACAAAAATCTATCAGATGCTATCTGAGTCATTGTCCTCGAAGTGAATGGACATGCCAGCCACGTGCTTCATTCAGGATGCAAATCCAGGCGCTTTGGCTCCACTAGCCATTCTATTAAACACTATGACAAATGACAATATGTTGTGATTCTTCTGACAGACAGGACACAAGACTTTAAGCAGAGGAACGACGGCTGAGTTCCAGAACAGATAGTGATGCAGGCAGAGCGACAGAGAGGGAGGCCTTGCACCGCCAGACCGAGCGCACCGGCTACTGCACTTGGCTCAAAACACTGATTCCCAACACAGGGGCAGACCCAGATGAGTGCGGTGTTCAAGTTCATGGCTCAACTGCAAGCAAAGCACCATTATCTGTGTCTCCACAGTCGGAGAGACAGCTCATTGTGCTCAAGGATGAAAACAAACAAGGCCGGCCACACCCGCACATGCCAGGGCGGAAGTTGTGCGTCAGGACGCAGGCGCAGCAATGGCTTGGAAAAGCTAACTTTGCAGGTCTGTCAGGACTGTGGGATGCCAGGAGGTGAGGCGCTTGCCCAGAGCCAGGCATTGAGAGCTCTGAGGTGACGCCTGTGCACGCACCTGCACCCTGACAGGCAGTTAGCGCTCCCATGAAGACTGTTATGAAAAGTTCCAGCAAAGCAGATTTTCCAAAGCAGGTAGTTACAGCGTAGCTTATTGTGCTTATGCAAAAACACCAGCCAAGTTTATGGGACTAGAGCTGATTCGTAAACTAGTTTCACTATGATTATTTGGTAGAATTGGAGCAAAGTTAGAGAAAGGACTCCTGACTGGCCTTGTGGCTTTCTACAATATTTCACCTCCTCCACTTTTGTTTCTGTGCACACTGCTTATACAATACAGGGCCCAGTGGGACTGTCAGGCAGCAAAGATGTGCCACCTCAGAACATCTCTTTGGCAAGTTTACCTCATGGAGAGCCTCTGAAGACTAGCTGCTGTTGCTTTTGATGTTTCCATCTAAACTTCTTTCTCTCGGGGACACTAACCCTCATATCTCATTTCAAGAGAGAAGGCAGAAGTACCTTTGTTTTTCCCAGTAAAAGCCCTGACTGAACTTTGTCTCTCTTCCCTAGCCAACCTATCCTAGACATTTAAGATGGTGTCCAAAGACTCTTGGGGGAGTTACTCAGTCATGAGCGGTCTCTCGGAGTACACCCAGGAGTATCCATGCTATTATTAAATGGCTCTATTGGCTTTTCTCTTTAAAAAATGAACAGACAAAAAAAGAAAGTGTGGCATGATTCTTACTCATATAGATATGGTGTATAATTAAGCAAAATCACCATGCAAGGAACAAATGAGTTTGACCCGAGAGAAGTGACACTGGTATAAAAGTAGACTTGAAGGAACACAATGTCTCACTGAAGATAATCATGGTGAATAACGAGCCAGAGGTTGTGTTTGAGCCTGTTCTACACCTAAACTATGCCACTGGGTGAGCTGGTAGCTACCATGAGGTCGGCAGAGTGCAGGAGCGAATCAGCACAATCCAAGGGGCAATGGTCATGGTACAGAAGCTGTCACTGCGCATGGCATCAGGAAGCATCCCTTCCACTGTAATTATGACAGATGAGCAACGTCGCTCAGATCCATATCAACAATCACCGCCCAGAAGTAAACACAAAATGCACAGGCAGCTGAATCCTGCAGGGGCAAACGAACGGCAAGTGATGGTCGGATCCACAAAAGTATAATTAGAATCCACAAAAGTGAATCAAGTTCTTTGATTCTGGGCTAAGAGGACACAGATGCAAAAGGAGACATGTTCCAGGTGGGTACTACGTGCACTTGACTATGTGGTCATGTGCGCATGACCCCCAAAATTCCAGGTACAAATGACAGTACCAGGGAACACACCACAACAAAGTATCCAACACAGGGCGAGTGGCCACTGTGTGACAGCGGAGAGGGACACCCTGCAGCTGGTGCATGTGGTCGGCATGTGGGTTAGAGACAGCGCAGGGGGTGTGGCGACACTGGTGCCGAGGGCAGCTGGTCACAAGCCACGCAGCATGGCTGTCCCACTGGAACATCAGCGGTGCATGAACAGACAAGCTGCGCACTTACTCGGATAAGTAACGTCTAATTAAAATGCCATAATATAAAGGCAAATGTTGAAACAGCTGAGTGTCAGTTGATAACGACAGAAATTTTATTGGCTTCATCAGCACATGTTCTAAAAATGTTTTCTTCAGTAGGTACATCACATCTTGCAGCAAGATGAACCCCAAATCTGGACTGCAATGATCTATAGATGCTGGTCCTTTAAAAACTTGTCAAAGTTTCCTTATGCCCAAATAGTTTATTTTAAAATCCTTCTACTGAACATTTAAAAGAAAACACTTGCATATGTAGATGCTGTCTAGGGATTGAGCTATGTCCCGCCATGAAATGAGACGCTGATATTTCAAGCCCCACAGCTGCGGATCTGACCTTATTACGGAGTAGAGTATTTGCAAATATAGTTCCTATTAGATGGAGTCACGCTGAACCAGTGTAAGCTCAGCTCTAAATTCAGTGACTGGTGTTCTTAGAAGGAGGAGGACATCTGTAGCAAGAGGAGAGAATGGCAGATGGTGATGGAGGTGGAGACGGGGTGAGGGCGCCAGAAGGGGGCACACCCGCAGACAGATGCCGCCCTTCGGCACCTCCAGAACCATGAAAGAATTAATGTCCACTCTCTGGGGCTGCCCAGTTATTTGCAGTTTTTCCAGCAGCCTGGGAAACAAATAGAAATTGTTACAAAAAGACATGTCACAGGACACGCGTCAATGATTTTATGGCCTAGAACCATCTCTGCCAGAGCTTCTGCTGGTGACGACATGGGCATAAGCGGAGCAGCGTGTCAAGAAAGCAACAACTAGTGGCCTGGCACTGACCACAGCGCTTGCCGCACAGTGTCACGACACATCCTGCCATAACATACACATGACGCAGGGGTAACAGGCTCTGACTCGACCCCAAATCATGGTGGCGGGAGAAGGCGGTTGCGCTAAGTGCTCCAGTCACCCAATGGAGGCCCAATGGAGGCTCACTAACTTGCAAACGCTTGAAAATCCTGCCAGCAGCAGCAGAGCTTGACCCAAGCGCATGTGCATGGGCCCGTGCCACCTGCGGGCGGACCCCAACAACTAGGCACAAGCCAGGGTGCGGCTGGTGGATGCAGAGAGACGTGGAGGGCGAGGGCCGCTGCGGGGGAGGTGACCGCAGGGAACACCCCCAGCAACACATGTCCAGGGACAGTCCCGAGCTGGGTTGGTGGTGCGGCCTGGTGCATGCAGGCACAGCCAAAGGTCTGGGGCTCACGCCCTGAGGGCCAGGCCATGGACCTGGCTGTGCTGGTGAGGTCCTGCACTGAGGAGACACCTGTGGTACAGGCGAGGTGGCCGCCAGACATGCTCAGTGACTGCACTGACCTCGCGGCCAGTCACACGCCTGTAGCCCACACGGCATATGCTGGCACCGATGTCCGTGACCCAACAGTGTTACAGTGGCTCGTAGCGTGAAGCCGGCAAACAGTCACGACAGAAAATGGCGAATCTGGAGCCAAAGACCAGAGTGAAGGGACAGAACCAGCTAAGCACAGATAACTATAGTCAAACGACAGAGAGACATGAGCCGGGGCTAGAATTCCATGGGCACAGCACACACAGGAGCAAAGGCTCACGGTCTTCAGCAGACGGTCCTTAGGGGAAGCACCGACCGTGAAGCATCTTCTTGGAAACCAAGCGACACTAACACCCAGTCACAGCACTGCCCCGAGTCAGCGACTGAGGTGCGAGGAGGTGGCAGCGGCCCCTGTGAGCTCAGAGCAGCGCAACTCATGGTAACACAAGCCCCGAAAGGGCATGCGATGGCCACCGTGAGCCGCCCAGCAGAGAAACAGGTGACACGGTGCAGGAGAAAGAGCTCCAGACGCTCGCGGAGATGTCCACGATAAAGCGGCGCTAGGCATCCTCCAAGCGGGAGGCCGTGGGAGCCCCGGAAGGAAACACAAGCTTGCTTGCTGCCTCACGCAGCACTGACATGGCCGGGCTATGACACAGCTCCCAAGAGACAAGCTCCCTAGCAGAGAGCACCGCCCGGGCCAGGGCAAGACACACAAGACACACAAGTTGATTCTTGTGTCCATTCTTGGGTCTCAAGAAAATAAGATGCACCAGAACACCCGCTAGGAACACCAAAGGCAAGGCCTGGGGGCAGACGGGAGATTTAGTCTTTATGTTCTGAGTAAGACTTTTCCCAACTGTACTAAGTTCTCAGCAGGAGGTCTGGCGATGAAAGCACCATCATCACCTCGAGGCAAATGGTGCCGTGGGGACCAAAATCTGGAGAAAATACCTCTGAACTGGGAATTGAGAAATAACAGACAGTATCACGGAAGTAGTAACATCTCAACAGATTGCTGAGAAATGACAAAAGGGGACATGACACGTCCCACGTAAAGACTGAAAGGAACACGAGACCACGCTACACTGGAAAATAGGAAAGGTGCTCAGCACTTTGGCGACAAAGAAAAAGTGGAAATAAAGTGGTGACCAGAGCATGGAGCACAGGCTGAATTTTCAGAGCAAAGGGAAACCATGCAAGGAGGTTGTGACAACGGCATTTGCACGTTAGAGAGAAAGCGCAGCTTGCAGGGTGCATTGCGCTCAAAGGAGGTAAAATACAGTTAAGATAGAAAGTGAAGGTGATGCTGCAAGCGAAACTTCAAGAATGAAGTTGCAGCACAGTGTAGCACAACAACCCTGGTGGAACTGGAGGAAGACAGCAGAACTGCACAGGAATAGCTTGGTAGCTCTTCTGGGGATCCCAACATGCATCATTTATATGAAACCTGGTGGCTTAGTTATTTGACAAATACACCATTCGATAGTCCAACAAACCTTCTGGAGTGAGGAGTCATGGTCTCACAGTTTAAGAGCTAAAATGCCCAACATACAGTGGAACCTTAAAAGTGCAGGTAAGAACCTGGGACACAGAAGTTGGCTAAGGGACCTCTCTCCTCTGTAGCAGAGAGAATAAATATTATAGATTATATGCACATCATTTTGACATGTATGAATATGCATGTATCTATGTTGACATGAATGTGTATATAATGTATATACATTATAAAATGTGTATCTAGTATAGATACACATTACTTTGAAGTCTATGAGATATTCACTCATATTGTTTTAGATAATTATTTACTTACCTGGTTAAGAGAAAATGATTTGCCACTCCCACGTCTGATTAAGATTCAAAACATATAAAGGACTCCAATAAGCCAACAACAACAACAAAACAACCCAATCAAAGGATGGGAATAGACACTTGTCCAAACAGCCATTCATAACAGATGGGCCACAGGCACATGAAAAGCTGTTCATTCACCTTCACTTATTATAGGGTAATGCAAATCAAAACCACAACGAGATAGCTCATGTCTATGGAATGATTTACAGGAAGAAGACAAGAGAGCACAGCACTGGGAAGGTGAGGAGAAAAGGAATGTTCCTGCATCAGCAGTGAGAATGCAAATAGGTCCAACCATTATAAAAACACACTAAGAAGTTCCTCAAAAGAATGCATCCGTTATGGTCTAGCTATACTACTTCCGGGTATCTAGCAAAGGAAACGAAAATGCTAACTTAAACTAGAGATATCTGTACCCCTATGTTTATTGCAGCATTATTTTCAATATGCAAACAACCCAATTACTTGCTGAAGATGAATGGATCGAGATGATATATTATATACAGTGGAATACGACTCAGTTATATAAAAAAATTAAATCTGTTTGTGAAGCTTGAATGAACATAGATGGCATTATGCTAGTAAAATAAGTTGGACAGAGGAAGACAAATACTCTATGATTTCCCTCTTATGTGAAAGATAAAGAGAGAAAACAAACAACACAATAATACATACTTTCACATTTTCAGAACAAAACTGCGGTTAGCAGATGGGAAAGGGGAAGGGGGGCACTGGAGTTAGTCATACAGGGATGGATGGAGAGTAGATCATGACGTAGAGTTTGCTCTTCTGGATTATAGCGCTGCGGTCCTGAAGTCTATAGAATGTTTTAAACCAGTATTACATTGACAATTTTAATAATCACTTAAATAAAGTGATTTTCTTACTGTGGTAGCAAGATTTTGGTCCAACAATGTATTATGTCTGTGAATATTTTAACATGTCTTAGTCAAAGAGATTTTACAGATGGAGTTAGTTAATAACTTACAGACCTTAAAACAGAGAGAACGTCCTTGATTAACTAGATGAGCCCAGTATAACCACACGGGCCCCTCAAGCAGAAGAAAAGACAGAAAGGAATCAGAGAGCAAAAGGGGAGCTAGAGAGATTCCAAGCACGAAAAGACCACTTCTCCTCTACTGCAGAGGAGCAGGGGACCCCCGATCAGGGAATGCAGATGGCCTTGAGAAACAGCCAGCAAGGAAACTGGTCTTTAGTTCAACAGAGAACCGGAACTGACAATGGTCATGAGTGACCTTGGAAGCAGATTCATCCCCAGGGCCTCCCCCCCATTTTCATCTCACCTCTGAAGTGCTATCAGGGGAGGACCCAGCTCAGTGAACCAAACTTCTGATCAACAGAATCCTGAGATTAAAAATGTTAGTTGTTTTATTAAACAGCTAGATTTTCAGTATTATGTTACATCATCATACTTAGCTTCATCTCTAAAAGGAGGCTAATAAGAGATGCTTCTTTTTCATTGTACAAAGATGATGGTGTGTGTATGTATGTGTATGTATGGCACCTCAAGTGGTTGCACATGTTATATTAATAATAACTTCCATCTCTACATGTATGATGAATTTTGCCATTCCTTATCAGACTTTTCCATACTTGTTAAACATGAACAAGGTAAGATTTTTTTTTTAACTATGACATGAATGAGACTCTAAAACACAAAGAGCTTCCAACTTGGTCATAAACCACTAACAAGTATCAGAGAAGAATTGACCCAGCACTTCTGACTCCAGGTTAAGGGAGTGCTACAGGAAGGAGTTAAGATGACAGCAAGATTCCAATCATGCTGCTGGGATGGGGGAAGTGCCTCTGTGACCAAGTGACTGCTTGATGCCTCCCGTGGAGCACAGGGGCACTCGAGATGTTAGAAATGAACACCGAATACTGGTCAAAGAATGTAATGTCACAACAGGCCTGTTTGGGGATGACTCCACAAGAAAAAGGAGACAACAGGATAGAAAGGTTTGGATCAGGCCATGTTGACACCAGCATAAGGGATTTAGGAATCTGATAGAGCTGTCTGCGGTGCAAAAACCTTGTAGTTCTTAGACCCAGAATGTTCTGGTTTCAGCCAAAGCCATTAATCCTCTCTGTGCCCTGCTTCTGCAGCTCATTCTCACACTCCTCCCCAAAGCACTACATTTCAGCTTGATTTCAACTTCCAAGAGTCACAGATAATAAATCTATTGTGAGACCAGAAGCTAGACAGCAACTTCAGGTAACAAAAACAAAGCCTGTCCAAGCAATTTCATATGTCCAGATCCAGAAACACAATAGTGCAGGATTTCCCTAAGGACTATTGCTCATACCTCGATAAACAGCAAACGAAGGCAGAATCTGCTATTCTAGAAGCTAATGGAAAAAACCCGTTTTCTCTCTCCTCCATACTGAGCCAAAAACTTATGACCATGCTGATCCATGCCCAGCCATTATACATGTGTACATGGTGGGAGGAGGAATGGCAGTAGCAATTTCATGGCAATCACCACACAGCAAAGATGAGATGGTATCTGCGTGATGCTAACTCTCTTTGCAACACAGAAAACCTTTTGGAATCAATTTACTATTATCCCAGAGTTTCAGGCAATTGATTTCCTTTGCTGGGCCTCAATACTCTCCTTTGTGAAATAACGACATTCACCTAGATGATGATTATACTTCAAGCTGCGGTACATTTACACAATGGAATATTACTCAGCAATCAAAAAAAAGACAAACTCATGTCATGTGCAGCAACACTGGTGGAGCTGCAAGAGATGATGCTGGCTGAAATTAGCCAGAAGGAAACAGATAAATATCAGGTGGTATCACTTACATGTGGAATATAAATAAATCAAACAAAAAGGATAAGAAATACATTGAAACTAACAAGCTGACCGTAAAGATGAAGGACCCAGCAAAGGAGGGAGGAGGAGGAACATGCGGAAAAATGGAGATGGGTCACAAGTGATCTGGTGGTGGGAGCAATATGGGGCCTCCAACAATGTGAAACAAAAGTTAAATGAAAAAAAAGCAGCATAAAAAATAAACCTCCAGTTCTGACACTTGACACTCAGGGACATAGCTTTATGCCCACAAATTGGACAATCTGGAAGAAATGGAAGAATTCTTAGAAGCATATAATCTTTTAAAACCGAATTAGGAAAAAATACAAAACCTGAACAGATCACCTCCAGAAAGTAAACTGAAGCAGTATCAAAAGTCTTCAAATAACAACATCTCAGGGGCAGATGGTTCTACTAGTGAGTTCAACTGGAGCTTCAAAGAGGACTCACATATTTCTCAAACTACTCCAAAAACTTAAGAGGAAATGCTCTCAAACATATTTTATGAGGCCAACATTACTCTGATACCAAAAGCAGACAATTACATCGTAGCAAAACAAAACGACAAATATATATGATGCAAAAATCATCAACAAAACCCTAAGAAACTGAATTCAACAGCACATGAATAGAATCATACATTGTGACAAAGTGGGACTTATTCAAAGAATGCATGAACGTTCAACATATACACATCAATCAATGTAATTGACCCTATAAACAAAAAGACAAAAACCATACTCACCAAATAAGGATGCACCAAGATTTATAAGACAGCTACTAAGAGAACTGAAAACAAATACTAGTGAAAACACATATGTAGTAGGAGACTTTAACACCCCACCCTCAACAAAGGATAGATCATAAAAACAAAAGCTACACAAGGGCACAAAAGCCTTAAAAGAAGACCTAGACAAAATGGAACTAATAGATATCTACAGGATACTACACCTACAAGGAAAAGAATACACCTTCTTCTCAAATGCATATGGGTCATTATCTAAAACTGATCACATACAAGGCAAACTTGAATACACAAAGATTAAAATAACACCAACTTTCTTCTCAGATCATAAAGGTATCAAACTAGAAATCAACAATGAAAAGAAAGCAAGAAGAGCATCCAACACCTGGAGACTGAACAACATGCTACTAAATGAAGAATGGGTAATTGAAGAAATTAAAGAAGAACTTAAAACCTATTTCAAAACAAACGACAAAGAAGACAGCATTCCAAAATGTCTGGGATGCAGCCAAAGCATATATGAGGAAGGTCCATACAGGCCAATGCCAAGAAGCAAGAAAATAACCGAAGAAATAACCTTATCTCCCAAATTGAAAAATTAGAAAAAGAGCAACCCAAAACCCCAAAACCCAGCAGAAGACAAGACATAATAAAAATAAAAGAAGAAATAACCTAGAAATCCAAAAAGACTATCCAGAAGATCAACAAAACCAAAAGCTGGTTCTCTGAAAAAGTAAATAAAATTGATAAACCCCTTGCAAAGCTCACAAAGGAAAGAGAGAAAATTCAAATAGACAGGATCACAAATGAGAGAGGAGAAATTACGACAGACACAAAAGAAATCCAAACCATACTAAGAGATTACTATGAAAAACTATATGGAAATAAATACAACAACCTGGATGAGATGGACAGATTCTTAGAAAGATACAACTCCCCAAAATTAAACAAAGAAGATATAGAGAACTTAAATAAACCAATCACACGCAGTGAAATTGAAGCAGTCATCAAAACTCTACCTAAAAACAAGAGCTCAGGACCAGATGGCTTTGTAAATGAATTCTACCAGACATTCAAAGATGAAATAACGCCTGCACTACTAAAACTTTTCCAAAAAATTGAGAAAGAAGGAAAACTGCCAAACACATTCTACGAAGCAAACATCACACTCAAACTTACACTCATACCAAAACCAAATAAGGACAGCACCAAGAAAGAAAACTATAGACCAATTTCCCTGATGAACATGGACACAATAATTTTAAACAAAATCTTGGCAAATCGAATCCAACGATGCGTAATAGACATTATTCACCATGACCAAATAGAATTTATCCCAGGGGTACAAGGATGTTTCAACATCCGGAAATCAATTAACATAATACACTACATTAACAAAGCGAGAAACAAAAACCACATGATCATATCAATAGATGCAGAGAAAGCATTCAACAAAGTCCAGCATCCAGTCATGATAAAAGCCCTTGAAAAATTGGGGATTAAAGGAACATACCTCAACATAATAAAAGCCATCTATGGCAAGCATATGGCAAACATCATCCTAAATGGGGGGAAACTAAAATCATTCCAATAAAGATATGGACAAAGCAAGGATGCCCAGTCTCCCCACTACTTTTTAACATTGTACTGGAAGTACATAAAAGGGATACAAGTAGGAAAAGAGGGAAGCTATCATTATATGCAGATGACATGATTTTCTATATAGAATCTAAAAAAATCCACAGAAAAACTACTTGAAATAATAAACCAGTTCAGTAAGGGAACCAGATACAAAATCAACACACAGAATCCAGTAGCTTTCCTATATGCAAAAAGCCAAACAGAAGAAGAAATTAGAAAAACCATCCCATTTACCATCACCCCCTCCCAAAATTAAATACTTGGGAATAAACCTAACAAAACACATGAAAGAACTCTACAAAGAAAACTTTAAAACACTGCTAAAAGAGATAGAAGAAGACATAAGGAAATGGAAAGACATTCCTTGCTCATGGATTGGAATAATTGACATCATCAAAATGGTCATCCTACCAAAAGCAATCTACAGATCCAATGCAATCGCGATAAAAATCCCAATGACATTCTTTAAAGAGATAGAACAAAAATTACAGAAATTCATATGGAATATCAAAAGACGCAGAATATCAAAAAACCTCTTGACCAGAAAAGGAGAATGGGGGTATTACAAGTCCAGACTTCAAACTATACTACAAAGCCATAGTAATTAAAACAACTTGGTACTCATACAAAAACAGACAATCAGACCAATGGGACAGAATTGAGTGCCCTGAAATAAAACCATACATATATAATCAGCTAATCTTCAACAAAGGAGTGAAAAATTTACACTGGAGAAAGGACAGCCTCTTCAATAGATGGTGCTGGGAAAACTGGTTCAAATATGCAAAAAAAATGGACCAAGACAGCTCCCTCACACCACATACTAAAATCAACTCAAAATGGATGTAAGGCCGGAAACCATAATTATACATAGAGGAAAATGTGAGCAAAACCCTCCATGAGTTACAATCCAGAAATTCATTTCTGGATATATCTATAGCAGGTAAAAAAAAGTGAAGGACAACAAACAGCTGGGACTACATCAAACTAAAAGGTTTCTGTACAGCAAAAGCGACAACAGAAAAAACAAAAAGAAATCCAACTGAGTAGGGAAAGAATTTTGCCCTCCACAAAAGTGATAAGGGTTTGATAACAAAGATCCACAAAGAACTCACACAACTTAACAAAAAGAAAGCGAAAAACTCAGTTTAAAAATGGGCAGAAGAATTAAAAAGATAGTTCTCCAAAGAGGAAATGCAACAGGCACATGAAAAAATGTTCAATGTCACTAGCAATCAGGGAAATGCAAATTAAAACCACAATGAGATACCACCTCACACCAGTAAGAATGGCCCACATCCAAAACACGGGCAACAACAAGTGCTAGTGAGGATGTGGAGAGAAGGGGACACTCTTACACTGCTGGTGGGAATGCAAACTGGTTCAACCACTATGGAAAGCTGTGTGGAGGATCCTCAAATTAATGAAAATGGAACTGCCATTTGACCCAGCAATTGCTCTCTTGGGAATCTATCCAAGGGAGACCTCAAATGCTTGGACAAAGAGACACCTGTGCTCTGATGTTTAATTCAGCACTATTTATAATTGCAAGGACATGGAAACAAACAATGGAATATTACTCATCAATTAAAAATGACAAATTGGATGATTTTATGATAACATGGATGGACTTAGAAGAAATCATATTAGCAGAAACAAGTCAGAAAGAAAAAGACAGAAACCAAATGGTTTCACTATTATATGGGACATGGGAAAGATAAACAAAAAGCCATGAGGAAAAGTCAAAACAAGCCAACAACCAAATTAAAGTACACAACTCAGGGGCAGGGGACCGGGGAGGGTGGGGGCGTGAACCCCGGAGATCACAAAGATGTGAAATTTATATATATTATAAATTATATATTTTAATATAATATTAATAATATATTAATATTAATAATATAATAATAAAATAATATAAATTATTTAAGTTTTAAAAAGACAAAAACTACATGACCATAATTCAAGAGACTCAAGGTGTTTGATAAGATTCAATACCCATTTATGATTAAAAAAAAAACCTGTTAGTAAAATGGGGCTAGAAGGAACATACCTCAACACACTAAAAGTCATATATAACAAACACACATACTCACTGGTTAGAAACTGAAAGCTTTTCCTTTAAGATCAAGTATACTACATGGATGTCCACCCTCACCACTATTGTTCAACATAGCACTGGAAGTCCTAGCTAGAGCAAATCAGTCATAGAAACATATAAAAGGAATCTAAGCTAGAAAAGAAGATGATCACAATGTACAGATGACATAATATGCATGGGGAACCCTAAAGACAAGATTAAACATGATTAGAAGCAAATCAGCATTGAAAAGTGGCAGGCTACAAAATCAGCATGCCAATGTCTATTGTATTCCTACATGCAAAGAATGAACTAGAAGAAAACTAAGCCAAGAAGAAAACAATTCCACTTATAGTAGCATCCAAAAATATTAAATACCTAGGAATACACCTAGCACAGGAGATGGCTGCATAACAATACGAATACACTAAACGTTCCTGATGTGTGTGCTTTAAGATGGTTACAATGGTAGTAAGTTAGCCCAAGAGACCTGTGGGATATTTGCAAGATGACTATCTCAGAAGATGAGGAGTAAAAGGGTCAGAAAGTACATATGAAGAATTGGTAGCCTCAAACTCCCCAAATCTGAAGAAGGGGATTTGCCCACACATCCACAAACCTCAACAAACTAAGTTGGTACGAATTGAAGAGCACAGTACACCAAGGCATATCATAATCAAGTTATCAAAAGACAAAGAAATCTTGAAAGCAGCGAGAATGACTCATCACATACCAGGAATCCTCAATAAGATTATCCACTGAGTTTTTCATCAAAAACCTTTGAAAAGAAATTCCAGGCCAGATGGCTTCACTAGAAAATTTACCAAATATTTAAGGAAGAAATAGCACCAGCTCAACAAAGTGTCATCTTGAATTAGAAGGAGGGATGGTAGCAAGCTCATTTGATATGACCGGTATATCCTGATTCTAAAGCCAAAAGCCATAGAAGAAAGCAAATTACAGGCTGGCATCCTTCATGAATACAGAGATTTCTTAAGCCTTCAAGAAAATATTAGTATATTGAATCCAGCAATATATAAAAACAATTACGCACTATGACTAAGAAAGTCTTATTTCAGTTACGCAAGGCTGGTTCAGCATTTGAAACTCAATGAGCTGAATCTACCCAAACAATATGGGAAAAAACTATAGGACCATATCAACTGCTGCAAAAAAAAAAAAAAAATTCACAAAATCCAACATCCATTCTTGAGTTAGAAAAAAAAATTTCAACACTAGCAACTTGATGCATCTCTAAATGTAGAAAACAAAGGAAAACACAATTCCAGGTAGAATATAAAATCACATGAGCACTCTGGAGAACCGTGGGGCACCGGCTTTACAAAGTAAACATGGGCACCCCATAAGGCCTGTCTATCACATCCTTGTGCGTTTGTCCTAGAGAAGTGCAAGGTCAGTCACACATAGAAACCTATGTACTGACGTTCGGAGAAGCTTTATCAATAGTCCCAACCTGAAGAGAACATAGAAGCCTTTGAACAGGTAAACGCTAAGCAAACATTGGTCGTTACACTCCAGCACACAACCCAGCAACGTGAGGGAGCAATTATCAGCATGTGAACCACTGGACAGATCTCAAGACTATCAGACTGAGAAAAAGAGCTGGCACTGCAGCAAAGAAGAGACACAGAGGATAAGCAAGCTTATGGAGAGAGTCTCAGTACACCATGAGAGCGCTCCGGACGCAAACAGCAACGAGATACTATTACGATTGTGAGACTAAAACCGCAAACAGGATGACACCGACAGGACAGTTTGAGGGGAGAGAAAGTTTTCCGCTTGACAGTAGGATGGCGAGTACACATGTGTGATAGAGACAATTGCTAAGCCCACAAGACTGTGGGACAGTGAGCAGAGACCACGGCTGCAGCAATTTGTATTAATGGCCGCAAAGACGCCACAGCAGCACGGGATGGTAATGGGCAACTGGGGGGGGGGGGCGGTAAACTGACCACTGTGTTTTCTTTTCCTAACACAAGTGTGGCTTTCAGTTCTGAGGCTCTGCATCCGGGGGTGGGGGTCGGGGGGTCGCTCCAAGAAGCTGCCCGGCAACCCTGGGACGAGATCAGGCACAGGTTGTCCTCCCCCGGAGCCCCAGGGGGCTCACATCCTGGCTGATTCTGCTAAATGGCCATTTGGGTCCTTCTCTTTTTCTCTGCCCCAAGCTTTGAATCCCCGTTTCTGTGTTTCAAACGCATCCACTGTGATGCCACGGCGCCCTGCGCGCCACTGTCAACCCCAGCAAGGACTTGAACCTGGAGTCACGCGCATGGACTTACTGGCTGGCCTCTGGGTCCTTCATGGATCAAGTTTTCTGCAAACCTAAAACCGCCTTCAAAATAAGGTCTGCATTTTCTCAAAGCCAATGGCAAAGAAGTTACACGGCCGGTAATATGTGCATGAGGACACCAAGGTGACAAAGGCACAGAGCCGGAGGGCGGAGGAAGTCGCGCCAGGAACCAGAGGGGGTGTGGAGCGTGGGCGCTGCTCTGAAGGGGCACAGTGCAGGCACTTCTTTGGGGTGCCTGGCAGGCCCCCATCCTGCGTGGGGGGCGGCTACGCAGATGCTCACACAGGATCCCGCTGCCTGGAACTCAACTCACACAATGGGGCGCCTACGACATCCTCAGGGCTGGAAGATGGCGCCCCGAGGCCTGGTCTGGAAAGCCCCGGCTGCAGCCAGAGAGGAGCTCCACGGGCGAAGCCGCAGAAGGGGGTGATCACACCACAGACTGTCTGCAACGCCCCGGGAGCTTCTTCTTCTTCAAAGTCAAAACATTTGAAAAGAGAATCACAAAGTCTTTTGAATTTAAAACCAAAAAGCCCAGCATTAAAAAATTACTAAGTAGCCGGGTATGGAGGTGTGCGCCTTTAATCGCAGCCTACACAAGCAAGGCCAAGGCTAGGAATTACTTGAATCTGCATGTTTGAGACACGCCCAGGGCAACATAACAAGACCTAGTCTCAAAAAATAGCTGGGTGTGGTGGTGTGCGCTTGTAATCCCAGCTACCTGGGAGGCTGAGGCTGGGGACCGCTTGAGTCCGGGGTACACCAGGCAGTGTGAGCCTGCGGTTCACCTGGCAACATAGCAAGACCTAGTCTCAATATATATATATATATATATATATATATACATATATGTGTGTGTGTGTGTGTGTGTGTGTACTAAGAAGATGTGTAAAAATCGCTACGAGGAAAGCGTAAGCAAGAGTGGCTAGGAAAGACTGACTGGATGCGATCCCCATGCTGCGAGCGCCGCCCCAGGTGACAGGACAGAGCAGGGATGGTAAATCAAGGAAACAGACATGACAAGTTCTCAGGACTGGAGTCCAGGAAAAGGAACAAAGAGGTCTTCCGGAACTGAACGCACACAGGTCCTATCAGGGATGGCTACTGTGACTGATGGCTCAGGCCATTACCAACAGCCTCACTTACAGACTTTAAGCACAAACTTAAACTAAATGGCATACAACACAGAACTTAAGAATACAAGAATTTCACTTTTTGAAATGCACATTGAACATAAACACGGCTTATGGTAAAATGGGCCAGAAGCAAACCTCAACCAACTACAGACGAAGGAAAGCAGGATGGGTTCTCCGACCCTGCTTAGTTCATAGGCATCATTAACACAGAAAATAAATAGGAAATTACCACCACTTGAAATCTAAGCCATTCCCTTCGGAATAACTCAAGGGGCAAATAAGACACCCACATGAAGTCAGGAAGCTGCCTGTCCCGCCGGACTCTGAAGCTCCGTTAAGTAGAAGCTCTGCAGCAGGAGAGCACCTTCTGGCAAGGGAAATCCGCCATCTTAGATGCACAGATTTGAAAAGAAGGAAAGATACAAACCTAGAGTCTAATTATCCTTCTTAAAGTAAAAAAAATTTTTAACCAGAAAAAGCAGCAGATCATAACTTTAAAATCAGAACGTAATGGAATAATCTATAGAAAAGAGGTCAAGCAAGGCCAAAATTTTCTTGTGTAAAAGAGCCAATGAAAATACAAACTCACTAGCAAGACCGATGAAAGCAAAATCACCAGTGCTAAAGGAGTGTAGCAGTACAAAAACAATGCATGAAAAAGAGAGAATTAAGCCAATAAATGTGGAAATCCAGAAGAATGGATATTTGTTTAAGATTATAACAAAATTGGTAAAGAGAAGATAGAGAAAATTCTGGGTGTTCCTATAGTGCTTAAAGAAATTGAATTTATAAATACTTTTCTGCAAAAGAAAACTCGAGACCCAGATGGCATTACCAGTGAGTTCTAAACATTTAAAGGATAAATCGCATCAGTCTTATATAATCTCTCCCAGAGTCTAAAAAAATTACATCCCAATCCATTTTGAAGCTAAGATAACCTTTATATTAAAACCTAACAAAAACCTGACAAAGGAAAATTGAAGGTCAACCTCATTTATGAATAAGGATGCAAAAATTCTCAAATGCACACATACACGAGCACAATTACACATATCTCTTTATGGTATGGAAAATAACTGGGAAAGCCGGGTTTATATCAAGAATAAAATGTTGGTCTAACACTTGAAAATCAACTAATGTAGTTCACCACATCAACAGAATAAAGGAGAAAAATGTGAGTAAATCAAAAGATGCAGAAAAAAATCTGTTAAAATTCAACATCCATTCATGAGCTAACTAACTTATTGTGTTCACCATTTCCCAATATACATATGTATCAAACCATCATTCTGTACATCTTAAACTTCCATAATGTGTCAATTATATCTCAATGAAGTTGGAGAGAAAATTAAACACTCATTCATGACTTTAAAAAAATCTTTGCAAACCCAAAATAGAAATTCCTCCCATCTACTGAAGAGCAGTTGTAAAGGAACCTATAGTAAAAAGCACATATAATGGTGAAACGATGGAAACTTTCCCTCTGGTTAGGAATAAAGTTGAAGCTGCCTGTGATCTCACTTATATTCAGCATAATACTGGAGATCGCAGGTGAGAAAAAATATACATAAAAATTTGAAATAAAGAAGTGGCATGAAAATGAAATTATTTGAATATTTCATAAAACTACAGATGAATTAGTACTATTTATAATATATTAACAGACTGAAAAGAGATACAGCAGTATCTGACTACAAGGTCTATATTCAAAACTGATTATATTTCTATATGACTTCAAAATGGTTTACAGAATGAAGTTTTAGATGCTACATTTATAATAGTATCAAATAATACTGAATATTAAAAGATAAATAAAAAGAAATCTATTCAAGATCCAAGAGCAATAAGCTGCATAGAAATAATGAGGAAAAACAAAACCTTAGTTGCCATATATACGTTTATGGATAGGAAGGCTCCGTTTTGTAAAAAGAACCATTTTTCTCATACTGAAAAATAATAAATTCAATGTAACGGTGACATAATTTCAAGAGGTTCATTCAAATGGCAAACAGCATACAGAACCATGATCCATCATAAAACCTCAGGAAATAAATGCAAAATTAAATTACTATGAGATACCAAACATACTAAAATGGCCAAATTTTGAAAATACTCTATGAGTCCTAAATGCTGAAAAGGATAAACAACAGGTGAACATGCAACTTGTTGCAAAAACTCTGGAAACACCTTGCCTGCTTCTAGTAAGCTGACACATGCATGCTCTGTGATGCAGCAATCCCAACCCTTGCTACTTGCTATGCAAACAAAAAGAATACATGTGCTCAATCAAAAAACGCACATCAAAGTTTTATTGAAAGGTCATTCATAATATAAAATAAACATAATCCAAACTCCCATCAACAGTAGAATGGATAGCTGAATTGTGACTGATAGAAAGGACTACAACACAAGACTGAAAATGAATGCGCTACAGCTGAAGCAACATGAATAAATCTCAAAAATAACAGATCAGTGAAAGAAGCCACATCCAGAAAAGTCCACAGTGCCTTACTTTGCATGAATAAAGTTTGCAAACAGGTAAAAGTAACCTGCGCTATCGGAGTCAGGATATCAGCCACCGCTGGGAAGGAGACTGTAGACATGTACAGAAAGACAAGAAGAGACGCTTCAGAGGGCTCGTTCTCTAGGTCCTGACGCAGGGGGTGGCTGTGTGGGTTTATACAACTGAAAGCATCAGTTTGCCATGATTAGAAGTGTTATCTACGGCTGCAGAAAGCTAGCTGTCTCGGGGATACCAATGTTTCCAAGAACGTTAAGAATCAGCGTAGCCCTAATAAAAGCCTCCAAAAGAAAACCTTGGCCTAAGCTAATACAGCATCAGAGAAGTCTCCTTGGTCCACTCCAGAACAATCTGAAAATTAACCCAGGCTGGCGCGACACCCAAAGGGACCTGCGGCTTGGGTGAGACCAGAGCACTTCTTGGACGGAGACAGCACACATTGCGCCAGAAGGGACGCTGGGGGCGTTCACATTTCATTAAAGAAGAAGTGGAATAAGACAGGTGTGGAGAGGCTGTGGTCCCAGGAGAGAGTCTGCTCTGTGAACTGTGTTACTGCCATTCATCCCTGGGGAAGGGATGGCCGGACGGTGCGGAGGCACACGCCCTCGTGAAGAGGAGTATGTGCGAGGAGTTGGGGTGCTCCCCATGGGCTATGTGCCAGTGAAAGGAATAAAGAAGAGCTCCTGGCTGAGCCCCCTCTCCCCCTCCCCTGGCATAACCGGCGCTGAGACCTCATAAGGCACAGAGACGGCATGCAGAAACGCAGGACCGGGATCTCAGAGGGGACGGATATTAGCGGATTCACAGCCATGAGCCTGCCCACCCTCCTGCCAACGACCAAGTTCCCTAGGAACCTCTCACACCTCCTGACTCAGCAGTTGCAAGATAAGGCCTCCACACTTCTGGAAGGCCAGGAAGCTGAACTATCTAGAGCTGAGAAAAGCTAAGAGAGGAAAAAATAAAACCTAGAGTGGCAACTTCTGGAGGGCGCTACGCTGCGAGACAGGCCAAGCAGGTCAAAGCGGTGAGTCCCAAGATGGCCGCGTGTGATGCACCCAGCCCGATGGAGAAATGCGAAGGGGAAACATGAAGAAACGCTTCAGGAGGCGGCCAACTCCATGAGCAAAGACAACGGAAATACAGCGGGCGTGTTTATAATCAAAGCGGCCAATACCAACGTGGATGGCGGTTACGTGCTCTGACTGAAGACGAATATTCTCAGGCTACATGTCCAAAGGCGGTGTGCTATATGCAAGGCACACATCCGAAAATAGAAGGATGCGGAAGAGTTGCCGTCCAAGAGATGGAAAAGATACACCAATCAAAAATGAAACCACCGAAGCTTGCATGGCTAAATTGATATCCGACATGAAGGTAGAAATCAGTACCAGCAACAAAAAGAGACAATTCAGAAAGATAAAAGATTCCGGTCAGTAGGAAGATAGAACAATTCTAAATCTGCAGGCACCTGAGAGCGCCTGAAAAGGTCTGAAGACATGAGATGAAGAGAAACGAGACAAGAGCACAATGAGAAATAGGAAAACACAGCATCACAGTGGGATCGTTTAATTCATCTTCCGCAGGAACCGACCGCACAAGCATCGTCAGCCCGCGTGTAACAGCGGCGACGCAGACCTGAGTGACCTGAGAGAAACCCACACTCGACGGCACTCTTATGAACCTGTCACATACGGAGCTTATTTTAGGTCAGAGGTCAGCCAAATCTGTCAAGGACCAGATTGTAAGTTCTTCATACTCTGAGCCTTAGGAGCACTCTGCCATGTTCTGCCATGTCTTTTTTTTTTAGACGAAGAGTTTTACCAGAACAATCTACAAAGGCAGGTTGGCCTGTGGATCACAATTAACTGATCTCTGTTAGGAGGAAGCAACTCTCCACGGAGTTCAAAGGATCAAAATTGTACAGAGGATATTCTCTGGCCACAACATAACGAACGATACAAGAAATAATCAAATGGCAATTAGGAAATACCCTTGTAAATGACCCTGGGTGTAGCGTGACAATTACGCAGAACCTCAAGCTGAATTATATTACAAGGAAAGCATCTGCAGACGCATGGGGTAAAGTCAAGTCATGCTTAGAGGGCCATTTGTAAGCTTCAAGGGAAATAAGAAAAGCAGTAAGTTAAGCATCATCTCACGAAGTGAAACAAGCAAAGCAAATTAAGGCTAAAGTAGACCAGAAATTAACAGAGCGGAAAATAAAGCAGGCAGCTCACAGGTCAACAAAACCAAAACTTCTTCCAAGATAACAAAATTGGTGGAACTTTAGAAGGACCAAGGAGGCAAAAAGAGAGAAAAGCCCAAACGAAACGAGATGAAATGCTGAGGAAACCCAGCTTCCAAAACTGAGTCAGGTCAAAACAGAAGTCGGAACAGCAGCGTTTCAGAGAAACGGAATCTGTGACTTCGGGAAGACAGCAGCAAGACGCGCCCAGCCCGGCTTCACTCTTAGCCGCAAAGACACGCGGCTTGACGGCGGCCACGCGGCTAGATGGCAGCCGCTGGCTGAACGCAGCGCGGGGAGGGGTGCGGGTCCGCGGGGAAACCTCCGCACAGCGCAGCCCGACACCTGCGGAAGCGGCACAGAAAGGGGAGGAGGAATGGCTTCGCGCTGCTGGCACCGTCCCGCTTTCCGGGCTGGCAACACTTAGCGCGCAGAGGGACGGCCCCCGGCCCCATCCCAGAGCGCGCTGTACCGAGCCATCCCTTCCCGCAGCCTTCCGGTTCTCCGACTCAAGACCTGCCTCGACCACCAGCCACACTAGCGGAGCCGGCAGGGACTGTCCACCGCCTGGGGCCTGCCTCCCGCCGCTCGTGTCCTGTCACCGGCCCGCACCCTCGCCTTGAGCCCGTCCCTCAGCTGTGTCGCTGTGCCGCGTCACCTGCCCTGTGCCCTGCCCTGTGCCGCTGAGAGCCGCAGCGCACCAACGGCCGTGAGCTGCTCCTGCCTGTCCCCTCCTGCTGGCCCTGGTCCCCACCCATGTGCAGACCTGTAGGCGGGCCCTCCCCACAGCTCCCTCTGCACACCGCAGGCGACAGCCGCTCTCCCTGGCGGCGGCGGTCCCCGGTAAGTGGGCCAGGAAGGAGCCCCGTCGCACCACCGCTCGGCCCGCATTCGGCGCCACGCGCCCCACGCAGGGTGGCCACGAAGTCACCACCGCTCAGCCCGCATTCGGCGCCACACGCCCCACGCAGGGTGGCCACGAAGTCCGGGCGGAATGCTGCCTCTCCGGCAAGCACCCACCCGGCAAGCACCCACCCGCCCAGCACGGGGCCTGCCCCCCTCCGGGAACCATGGCAACAGCCAAGCTGCGCAGAAACTGCCGATAATTAACCCCGAAGACACGGAGATAGAGGCGCTTCCCAGGAAAGACGGCCAACTACTTGTTCTAAACAGCTCAGAGAGCTGGAAGGGAACGGATGGAAAACTGAAGGAAGGGCGGAGGGGGGGAGGACAGAATGAATCCGGCAGGGATGGAGACTTTCCCAAAGCCAGAAATCTGTGAGCTAAAGAATGAGCTGAGCGGAGATTTCAGTACCAGCTTCAGCACCCGACCGCGCCAAGCAGGGCAGAAGTCAGTCAACTCAAGCGAGATCACCTGAAATGATGCAGTGGGAGGAGGCAAGGCACCAAACAGCAGAAAGGAATAAAGCAACCGTCCAGGAACGATCTCTGCATCAGCCGAGCCAAGGAAGGCGCGAGAAAGAGGCAGGCGCTTATTGGAAGGCATAAGTCTCGCAGGCCTGGGGTGACATCGCACAGCCGAGGTCACGGACCTAGCACATGGCCCCGGAGCTTCAATCCCAAACAATTTTCCCCACAACACAGGAAAATGAAACTGTGCACAGGAAGACGAAGCGAGTTTCTACAACAGTGACGAAAACCACAAAGTCAACCGACAACGCTGCGCCGCCGGGTTTCCCTTCAGAGCAGCAGGCGAGAAAAGGACCGTCCCCAACAGACGACATGAGGGACGTCATGACCCCCGTGGGAAAACACGGCAACAGGCGCACGACAAAACGGAATGAAGGGAACGACGCCATCCGCCATTTCATTAACGGCAGCACAGCGCCTAGGAGCGGATTCAAGCCACAAGAGCCGGGCCGCACACGTACGACGACACTGGCAGCAGAAAGCCAAGACGGAAGTCAACGTCTCAACCAACCGGAGTCATGGCAGAGCCAGCGCATGCTTCCCCCATCAGCAGCTGCTTCCGAAACAGATGAAGCTTGTTCTCCAAGTGGAAATACTAGCCCTGACCAGGCCGTTACCTACCCCGCCGCCCACGTTTCAGTCTCACCAACTGTCCCAGCAACGCCCTCCACAGATACGTCGCAGCGCAGGAGCCAACCTAGGTTGCCTTTGGTTTTCAGGCTTCTTCACTCTGGAAGCTTCCCGCGGGGTTCCTTCTGCCTGCCATTGGCTGTCACCAGGGCTCCTATTCTGACACGGCCGGCCGGCCAGCTGGCCCTTCCCCACGTGACCATCCCTACTCTGCCCCCACCTTGCTGTTTTTTAAAAACTAAAGCACGCACATGCCCGTTCCGAGTCTCTGCGCAGCCGCAGAAAACTCTCCCTCGCCTCGACTTGCCCGGCAGGCTCCTTTCCATCTCCCAGGTTCAGCGTCCAAAGCATCTTCTCCATAAAACCAACCTCAGGCCGCCTGATGCAAACGCGGTGCCCTCTGCTCTCCCCCTTTACAGAATCCTGGGTGTTTTCTCCTGAGTCTCATCATTTTCAATTACTTATGTAATTAAAGTGCATCGTCTCTCTTCCCCGGCTACATTCGAAAGTCCACATGCGCAAGATCCTTTGTTTCCTTCCTCCCCCCGCACCTCCTGCTCCATCCACAGTCCCTGGGCGAGTAAATGAGGAGACAGTCAATCTTTCAGATGATTCTAGAACAGGGTGGATTCCCTTAACTTGGGAACGGACACTGTAAGAGCCAGCAGGTGTAAGAGAAGGTTCTGGAGACAGAGCCAGGTTCAAATGCCAGGTCAGAATAACTACACGTGACCTTGGACTCCCGAGCCTGAGTCCTCAGGCGTGACTTGGCGATGCCTGACAGGGCTAATCTTTCCGCGTGAAGGGACCGTGGAGCTGTCTCACAGCCGTCCACAGCGCAGAGCAGCTAATTAACCCCCAAGAACCTGGAGCGCTTCACGGGCCACACGGGCCCAGCCCTGCTGGGGGGGTGGGGGAAGGAGTGGCGCGGATTTTCTCTGGCTTCCACAAAGCGCTGCCCAAGTGAAATGTGCTTTCCCAGCAGGCAGCCGCACTCCGGCGCGCTTTCTCCAGCTGCTGTGGCCCTGATCACGGGGCTTTTTGTGACTAATTTCCAAGTGTCTGACTTTATTCCCACCGGATTTGCTCAAAATAATCGTATCAATAAAGTAATAGCGTTGCAAGCAAACACGACCACAAGCCACCCAAGTTAAGCTGCCCCTGACTACAAAAACACCAGCGCTTTCCATTCTGCTCAGCAGAAGCGTTAACAGCCTGTGACTGACAGCAAAGCCCACTCTCCTCTGCTTCCCCCCATCCCCCACCCTGGCTTCCTCTTGTCTTCCAGAACAGAGCATGAATTTGCCCACAATCAACACCATCACATACTCCGTTCTCTTTCTCCAATTTGTCTCTTCAGCTCACACCCCCTTTCCCATGGCTGCCCGAGCACGTGGGGTGACAGCTCCGGACATTCATGCTCTAAGCATGAGCGTCACTTTGTCACAGAGGCTCTGCCTCTGGCGGTGCGGAAGGACAAGCCAGCCGGGCTGAGACTGGCAACGGAGGGCCATGGCGGGAGTCCCAGAAACAGCTGTGCCACCGGTTCCTGCATCATGCCACCCCCAGCTCAAAGCTGGCCCTCTGGCAACCTGCGAGGACAAAAGCCCCAAGCCTCAGCTGACTATGAACTGGGAGCTTATAAGACATAGTCCAGCCTGACGCCCTTAGATGACCCGATGTTCCTGAACAGCGAGAGCAAGGGCTGGTGATAGAGGCTGCGGCTCAGCGACGGTGAGCAGTAAGGGAAAACATACAAATCCTGCAGCTCAAGACTGTGGCCTTGAAAGTTCCACAGGTGGCAGAAGCCCCAGATGTGACATCGTCAAAGAAACAAGTGGGCTTTTCGGGTGTCTCTGCGGAATGGACTCAACAAAGTTCTCAAAGAGAAAGAAGTCGCTGAAGGAAGGTGCGGGCCGCAGAGGAGCGACAGGCGCACTGAGCCCACGCAGCGTGGCTCGGACGTTGGGAACAGTGGATGGGAGCGTGACAAGGGCTGGGAAGGGCCGATGTGTGCAGCCAGGGCAGGTGCATCTCTGAAATGCTGCGCTAACTCTTCCGGCTGAGCTACCGGGTTCCAGCAGCGGCCAAAGAGAGAGACACCCGCACACTCAAGGCTTTACTGTCTACAGATTCTTCTTTTTTGGAGACTAGGTCTTGCTATGGTGTTGCCCGGCGTAGTCCCGATCCAGGATCAGATCTGAGTAGTCCAGATCCCGGATCAGATCTGGGATCCTGCGGACTCAGGCGATCCCCAACCTCAACCTCCCAGGTAGCGGGGATTACAGGTGTGGGACACCACGCCCAGCTATTTTTTAGAGTCTAGGTCTCACTATGTTGCCCCAGGTAGGTCTCAAACCTGTGAACTCAAGCGATTCCTAGCCTCGGCCTCCCTTCCTAGGCTGGGATTAAAGGTGCATGCTACCTTTCTACAGATTCTGAAGAGAAAATAACTGCAAGTAACTGAAGAGGAGACAGACAAGAAATGACTAACTACAAGATCTTTAAGACTCTTCCGCATCCTTCCCCGTTAAAGGCGATAGACTTGAATGTCAGCGTTTGTTTCTTTTGTTCTGAAAGCCACGAACGGGCCCGCAGACCTTCCATTGTCATGCGCACGCCAAGGGCATAAGACAGGTGACAAAAAGCCTAGCAGGGGCACCCGCACCCGCGTCTGTCACCCAGAGTACGAGAATTCGATCCGTCTCCTCCAGCGCATCAAATGTCGGTTTCTTTCGAGGCCGATCGGCCCCAAACAAGGACCTGAGACCACGGACGTCAGTTCTCGGCAGAGCCACCCCGCAGGCTGTGCCGCCCGAGCCGGCGTTCCCAGTCAGCGTCCGATGTTGTCTACGGAACAAACCAGCAAGGAACCCAAGACCGGCAGGAAAGGTCTGACTTCAAAGATAAACCACCAAGCAGACAAGAAATCGGGAGAGAAAAGCCTCTTCCGGGAGAGCAAAAGCAAGAGCCGCGTAATTGCTAAGACTGGAGCGATCAGGCAAGATCGCCTATCAGTATTGCCTTAACCACAGAAATGATGGCCTCTGTCACGCTCTGAGGCCAGCGCTGAGGCCTTGGCCATGGCGGGTGTCCAGGGCCGCCACGCCAGCCGGAGGGCTGGGGCGGAGGGAGGATATCCCCGGACGGCGGCAGAGCCCAGGGGAAGCCACTAGCTACGAAAATTGCTGGCAAGAATGCGCCCTCTAGTGGAAGGGTCCTGAAACCGTCCCTGCGCCGGCAAGCGGGGTGGCGCTCCCTGCAAGGTCCTTAGAACTCCACTGGGAGAACATACTGGAGCCAGTGAGTGAATGAAAAGCTGGAATCCAGCACAGAAGAAAGGAGAGAAGTGAGGACCGTGATGGAGAGTCCAAGACAAGAGCTTTGAGCAAAGCAGGGGGAGAGACCAGTCAGACTGGAGGGAGGCAGAAGAGGAACGATTTCCAGATGATACAACGAAAAAATTCCTTACTTTGGGTCAACTGACAACTTGAGCTTGAACGAGGGGTAGAAACACAGACACTACGTATGTTTTAAAAACAGTATTCCAGGAAAAACAAAACAAAGTGTGTGCATTAAAGGAAAATGAATGATAACTGTAAATAGGCAGAACTGTGGCTTTCCAAATAAGTCAACACCCTAATCCCGAGAACCTCTGACTGGTGATACTACATGGCAAAATGAGAAGGTAGTCAATGAAAGGAAGGTGGCTTGAAGCAGGGGGGTAGGTCATCACCATCTGGGTGTGACCAAAGGTCCTTCAAAGCGGAGTGGGAGGCAGGAGAGGCGATGTCAGAGTGATGCCATAGGAAGCGGACTCGACCTGATACTGCTGACTTTGAAGAAAATAAATTTGCATTATTTTAAGTCAGTCAGCTGGTGGTAGTTTGTTAGAGTGGCAACAGGAAGATAATCCAGCATATCATCTGGTTCAGCTATGAATGGCATTCATCTATCAGAGGCATTAACAAAATTTAATCGACACCGCTTCAGTTTCGTGACCCTCTATCTTTTTATTAAAGGAACATGGATCGGCAAGACGATCTGTGACTCAAAATTATAGGGTTACCCTGTTCAGATGCCTGTCCCCCACACCACACCCAGAATCCTCACCATATGTTGCAATTAAACAACGTGTATGGGAATGGGGAGAAAAAGCTGTGTATGTACAAGGACTTATGCACATAGAGGATTTTTAAAGAACCGAAATCTTTATCTTTTGGAATAAGAAATTCAGAGTCTAGATGTTTTAAATTAAGAGGGATTAACAGAAGCATGCCGTTTAGGGATACATCATGAACACCAAAAGAATTATCTGAAAGGGCTGACCATTGTTGCTTTGGGGGCAAGGGCAGGCAACTAATGTTCATTTTTTACAAACCTTGGAGAAATATCTGACTTGAAATACCCATCTAGTTTTCATAGAGACCAAAACAAAACCTTAAACTATCAACAAAGTATTATGAATAGCTTTGTTATTACACAAAAAACAGGCAAAATACCTGCAGAAATGATCACATATCAAACCTCCTTCCACGCACCCTGGAGTAAGGGGGGAGGGGGATCATACAATAATACAAACAGAAATACAAAATAATATATCAACATAAGAATTTAAAAAGAAGATAAAGTCTCTGCTATTTGCAGGAGATATGAAGAGTAGAAAAATTTAAAGAATAACAAATAAGTTGCTTTAGTAAACACTCAAGAAAGTTAATCTTACTCTAAAGTGTTCCAGAAACTGAAAAAGGAAGAAAAGCTACATAACCTATTTTATGAACATAATGTAGTATTGATTTCAAAAGTGAGCAGACACAATAAAATCAACTCAGGAACATAGATAACTTCTAAAATGCAAAAAAAAAATAAGATATGCCCATGTATAGTCTATAATCAAGTAGATTCATCTCAGAAATAAAAGAATAGTACAAGGTAAAATAATCTAACAATGCAATTCACAATTCTGATGAAGGAGAATAAAGGAGTTGAATTATAGTAATTTTTACAATGTATTAACATATTCTGTCAAAAGTATGAGTAGCTCAAGAAATGAAGAGAAGGCATGCAAAGAAGTTCTCATCTCATTCATAATAAAAAGCTTAGCATATCAGAAATACAAAAGAATTTCCTTCTTTTGATGGATAATATCTACAAAAAACCTGTACAAGTGGCTGTACTTTTAAACTCAAATAGGGAACAAGACTGGGCTTGGCCTTCGCCATCATAAGCACTCACCAGAAGAGTGAGATGAACATAGCGCCACAATAGGAACTTACAAAGATTTTTTTTATTCACACAATATTTGAAAAACAGAAAATGTACAAAATAACAAGAGTAAGAATCTGCAAAGTTGCTAGATAGAAGACCAACCCACGGATATGAATTAGAAAATCAACAAGAAAAAGGATCCTATTTCGAATGGTCATAACCATAAAAATGTAATTATCAAAAATTATGAAATGAAACTTAAAAAGTACCTGTAGTAGTTCTCACAAAGTTAAATGCTCACATTGGACAAGAAAAGTCCGAATCAATGATCTATGATTCCACTTTAAGTAACCTGAAAATGAAGTTCAAATGAAATCCAAAATTCTGATATACATAAAACAAAAATTCTAATAGAAGAAAAGAAAATAGGGGAAAAAATCAATGGAACTAAAAGCTGGTTCTTTGAAAGATCAATAAAATTAGTAAATTTATACTTAGACTAATAGAGAAAAAGAGAGTAGGTCAAAATCACCATTATCAGTAATAAAGAGAAATATGCCACTACGGATCTTATATTGATCAAATGATCTTAAAATGAACAAATCCTTAAATGACATAAATCATCAAATCTCACTAAAAAAAAAATTACCTGCTAGCCCTTTATAAATAACTTCATAATTAAAAAGCTTACCATAAAGGAAATTTTTAACAAAACTTCAAAAATCCCTAAGGGCTACTTCACCAGCGATTTTTACCAGGCGCTAAGGAATAGTACCAAATATACTGTGAACTGCTACTCTAGAGTCTTCTACTTGCAGAAAATATAAAGGGAAGGAACACTTCCTAACTTATTTTTAATGAGGCCAGATAACTTTAGCAACACCAAATACGGTATTAAAAAAAAGAGAGAGAAATTAGAGGCCAATATCCCTAATTAACACAAACACCAATAAAAGCTTAGCAAAATATTAGCACATGGACTTTGGAAATATATAATAAGGATAATACATCATAACCAAATGAAGTTTTACCTGGGAATAAAAAGGTGGCTTAACACTTGAAAACCAATCTCTGTAATCCAACTTATCAACGGACTTACTTTCAATAGATACAGAAAAAGTCTCTTTAAAAAAAAAACTAACAAAGACACTATGATAAAATCCCTCAGTAAACTACAGATAGAAAGGAACTCCTACAAACTTAGAAGTGAGATGTAAGAAAAAAATCTAAAGCTGCCTTCACACTGAAAAGCATAAACCTGAACAGCTCATAGTAAGATCGGAAAGAAAGCAAGAAGATCTGCTAACCACTTCTATTCAACGCTCTATTAGATGTCTTATTGAGCTCAAATACAGCTAAAATCAAAACAAACAAGAAAAACTATACAAGTTGGAAAAAGGAGGTAAAACTGCCTTGATTCCTAGAACACCATAATCATCAACATAGAAAATCCCAAGAACCAGAGAATGAAAATCAATATACAAATATTAATTGCATTTCTATAAACTCGCAAACATTCGGAAGTTGACATTTGATGTCGTTAATGTGCAACATATATCAACAGCTCACAAAGTTCAACAACAGAAAAATTAGCCAATAAAGAGTCACCAAATCTGAACGCCCTGCCAACAGAGACAGCCAGAGGACCAAGAGCTACAGGGAACAGAGGCTGCCATTTCCATTAAGAGAGATGCAGGTCCGTGCCACAGTGACACACCCTGGGAAGGGCACACATTCCAAAGAACAAGTGCTGGAGAGGATGCAGAGAATGGGGAACCCTATGACACAGCTGAGGTTGTAAGCTAGAGCGACTATTTTGGAGAGTCAGCTGTGTAAACCAGTGGTTCGAGAGCCCACAGGCCATCCACAGTACACAATGCTATTCGGCCACAGGGAAAGATGAACCGGAGCCATTTGCTCCAAAATGGAGGGTGGAGGTGGTGGAGCGCAGCGAAGCAAGTCGGAATGAAAAATCTGGGCATTTACACAGCGGACGATTTGACAAAATCAAATACAAAAACTAACAGACGCTAAAAAGTGAGTGAGGGTTCCGAAGCTAACAGGGAGGGCCGGGAGGGAGAAGGGGAATAAAGGACGATAGTGGGGAAATAATTACAGGTTTGCTTTAGGCTGGAGCTATAGACACAAATGTTTGTAAGGTGAAAAAAAAAAAAGTAGTAGGAATAAAAAGGATTGAAAATCTAGGATCCTAGAACTGAGGATTTTATCATTTCAGTAAGATTAATTGACTGACTTCATCAATCACATAAAAAATGCCAGCTAGAACAGCATCAGGAAATGGAAGAATAAATTTGCAAAACTCTGCAAGGCACGTTCTCTGGAAACTGAGATTTTCAAGAAGAAATAATGAAAATGTGTATCATGGCTCTATGCCAGGAAATGCAAGATTGCTAAGATGCAACATCTCCCCGGATTGATCTCTAAGTGTATTCCAATCCTGCTAAAACTTATGACAAGAGATTTGTCCTAAGATAATACAATGCGTTGGTTATAAAATGTTCGTGGAGAGGCAAAGGACTCTAGGGCAGCCAAAATACTTTTAAAATAAAGAACAAAAGGGAAGGAGCCACAAAACTTCAAGGTTCACCACATGCTAGGACAGAACCCCCAAGCGCAGTGACATTACCACCTACGGAGGGAAGCTGTGTGGCCTCCACTCGTCGGGGCCAGCAGCTGTCTCCTACAGCTGTGACAATCGAAAAATGCCCCAGACGGCACCTGTCCCTGAAGCTTGGGGCAGACTCGCTCCAGTGGAGAACCACACGCTGCAGCAATCAATAAGTGGTAGCTGCAAAGTTCCACACAGAGGCTGAAAGACAAAGAGACTCCAGAGATAGACCCACACGGGCACGGTCACTGATTCTGGACAAAGGAGCCGTGGTCATTCGGTAGATTATCAAGGAACACTCTGGTCAACAAAGGTCACCGGGAAAATCGGCTGTTCAGACAGACAGCAGAGGAATTTTACCTTGCCCCAAAGATGAAAGTCAGGCAGACATGCACCAAAGGTGTAAATCAAAGAGTTGCAACGATAACAGTCTAACAGACAAATGGGAGGATCATTCTGGAGCTGAGACAAAGAATTCTCAGAACACAAAGGAGAAAATAATAGAAAGTCTACCTAGAAAATACCAGGTTAACAGAACAGGAGCAAATATTTTCAAAACATGCATACTTTGAAGACATGTGTGTGTGATCTTATACTGGAAATAGGAATAGAATTCCAAATACTCCAATTTTGAAAGAATGTGAACGGACACTTCTCCAAAGAAGGAGGAGAGAGCGCCAGTGAGTACAGTGGCATCAGACATGGGGACACATAAATTAAACCCCAACAAGCTCCTAGAACCCACTCATTCGAGTGGCAAAAATAAAAACACTGATAAAGACACAAGGTGAATACACAAACGTCGTTGACCTTCCTATAGGTCAGCAACAATCAGACTTTGACAGTGAAAACATAGTACTACTTACATTTGTGCCCCTAAAGTAGGTATAAATCTAAAGATCAATATGTGTATGATCTACATGTAGAAAACGACAGATATCTGATGGCAGACATTAAACGAGATGTAAATAAATGGAGAGCGCGTTCACGTTCATGGATAGGAAGATGTGATTTTATTCACTTGAGCGCCTCTCAATTTGATTCCTACATTCACCATCATCACAACTGAAATCCTAGCCAGGTCTTTTATGGATGTCATCAGACAGAACCCAGAGTTTATATGAAAAGGAAAACGTTCCAAGATAGTCAACACAACACCAAGTGAGAGAAATGCAGTCCCAGGACTGACACTACCTACTGCAGGAAATGCTGCGAAGCTGTAGGCCATGCAGGCAGTGAGGGACCAGCAGAAGAACAGATGAATGGAGCAATGCAGCAGAAAAAAACCAGAAACGAGCGGCACACATACAGCCCGCAGCTCTTCAGCAAAGGAGCGCAGCCGGCCAACGACAAAGGCTTTCCCACAAATGGCACGGGCGCCACCGGACAGTCACACACAGAACAAAGGCATCTAGACCCCAATCTGATACCTTTCATAAAAATTAATTCAAATGGATCCTGGACATAAATAAAACTCAAATCAAATTTCTAGACGATAACAACCCAGAGGTCTGTGGGCTTGGTGGTGAGTTTTTAGACACAGTATCACATATATGATCATGAAAAGGAAAAGTGATAAACTGTACTTCAAATTGAAAGTCTCTGCTCTGCAAATGTATGAGGAGAATGAAAATATAAGACATAGACTGGGAGAAAACTGCTGTGAAATACATATTGGATGAGGTATTTGTATCTAAACCAGTCAAAGGATCACTGAAACTCAAACATGAGAAAACAACCCAGTTAAAGATGGACACGGGACAGACACAGGGTAGCAAAAGGATGGCAGTGAACCATATGAAAAGATGCTCAACTCCCAACACCGGGGAACTGCAAATGCAAACAAGATGCCACCACATATCCATTAGAGTGGCTAAAACCCAAAACGTTGCCAACATCAAGTGCTCATTCATTGCTGGCGGGACTGCAACAGAGTGCAGCCGCTTCAGAAGACAGTCTGGCAGCTCCCAGGGAGCGGAGCACGGTGTCACCATACGACCCAGCAAGCGGCCCCGAGCGGTCACCCAAGTGAGTCTGACATTTGCATCCGCGCTACCACATGCACAGAGAGGTTAGTCACAGTCTACTGACGATCGTCAAAACTTGAAAGCAACCGCCACGTTGTTCTGCGGAGAATGAGCAAAAGAAAGGCGGGCATATGCAGACAATGGCGTCCTCTTTGGCAATGAACAGAAATAAGTTAGCAAGTCATGGAAGCACCTGGGAAAATATTCTAAGGGCATGTCGCTAAGTGGAAGAAACCAGTCCGGAGACAGTTCAGACCATGTGACTGCAGGATGCAGCATCCTGCACAGGACAAAACACAGAGACAGTAAACAGAGAGACAGTGGCTGCCGGGGGCTCCACAGAGAGGGAGGGAGAAGCACAGGCTCCTCCGGCCAGTGACCTATGACAACACTGTCGTGGGGGTGGCGTGACAAGAATGAACCAAGTGCAGCGTCTGGCATGTCCACAATAATTGCGGACGTCGGGTCATCACTGGGACAAATGCACCAGGTGACTGCAAGTCTTAAATGACAGGGGCGACTGGGGGGAGGGTGTGTAGTAGCTACTTTCAAGTCATTACAAAAGGACAATAAGTCGTGTGGGTGGGGACGGTGAGCGGTGAGCAGCTGCATCTGCCCCACCTGTAGAGCACATTCTGAGCAGCACTGTTGATAGTGGCCAGGAAATGGAAACAACCCAAACGTCCATCCATGAGCGAACAGACGCAGCACTCAGTGAAGAGCTACTGATACGCAGCAATACAGACAAATCGAGAGAATGCGCTCTGTGGAAGGAGCCAGGCACAAAAGGCTAGACACGACGGGGTTCCGCACCCATGACACAGCAGGACCGCAAAGACACGAGACAGACCGTGGCGGCCTGGGCTTGTAGGTTAGGGGGCAGGAGAGAAGCAAATTGAGCGCGAAGGGGACGAAGTGCAGCTACGGCGGCAAGGGGAATTTTCCAGATCTTCATGATGGTGGTGGCTGCAGCTCTATGACCACACACATCTGTCAAGACCCTGCGGGCCGGATCAATTCTACCTTAAGCACATGACGTCTTAGTAAGCTGATGGGACGAGGAAAAGACGCCCCCATCCAATACTGTCCAAAAGACACTTGAATAAGCATCAGTGGGAACCTCTAAATACAAAATCTCTATCAAAACGATGTCACTTCACCTCCAAGTCACTTGGCAGGTTCACTAAAATCCCAAAGAAAACAACCTGATTTGCTTGGAACCATATTTTGAGATTAAAATAAGGGAGCAAAAGGACAAGAATAATCAAGATAATTCAGAAAGAACAAGAGAAGCGGGAAGGGTGTGTGCGAGGGAGAGAAGGAACAATAACTTGACCTGACAGAGACTCGCTTGAAAGCACTCACAGAACAAAAGCAGAGACAAGCTGACCGAGGGAGGACGTGGACCACCTGGCAATGGATGCAGGCAGCGTGGAGAGCGAACAGAAGAACCCCGGCGGCCTCCAGGAGCCGCTCAGCTGCGCCTCTTACAAAACCCGTCTCAAGAAAACCACTCACGCAGCAGTGCTCATAGGGCCCAAAAACACGTCCCACATCGTTCCAGGTACTAGACCAAAGCAGGGAAAACGCCCTGTGCTCAAGGGGCTGGCATCTGAGTTGCAACGCAAGGAGCGAGACAGGAAAGAAAAGAGCGGGTCTGATAGGTGGTGACACAGGCAGGGAGAGGCGTGCGTGTTGGGAGAAGAGTCTGCATTTTTATCCGCCGTCCTTATATGAGACCTCACTGAGGGGACATTATGAAAAGACCTGGAAGAGGCCACTTCAAAGTCACAAAGTGGATAAAGGTGTCAGGACAGGGCTGCTCCCAGCAATGTGAGCCAAGTTTACCTCAACAACGTAACTGGAGGGAAAGATAACGTCACCTCAGAGATCTTACAGCTGAAGACAATGTAGTGACCGACAGAGGGTGGGTTAAGGAATTGTGGTATAAACTGTGCGGCTGGAAATCTGGCATCATTAACAAGTGTTTTGCTGGATGGTGTGGGGAAACGTTCACCACACAGCACCGATGGGGCACGGGGCGTAAAATGCCCAGATAGGGTATGATCTCAACCTTTGTCAACACGGAGACGCGGGTGGGAGCAAGCAAAGCAAATGATCTTGGCAGTGGGCACTGAGAGACGCTTGGTAACTCCGCTTCGCTTTCTCAATTTGATTAGGTCGCTTGATGTCTATGTGGAAAAAGAGAACTTAACAGCAGGCCTGGCTATCTTCCGGGTGGGTAGTGAAGGCGCACTTTTGGAATGGCGGCGCTCCTCAGCCAGCTTTGGGTGCCGGACCCAGGACACACACTAATGGTGTGTCACCGAGCTCGAGAGTGGGCATCTGTGGAGGGAAGATGAGAACAAACTCTCTTGCGGGGAAGGAAGGTGAACACGCCTCAGCATCCTCGCACTTGCAGGGCCGAGGCCAACGGGCCTAGCCCAGAGGACAGATTCCTGACCACCGTGAAGGGTGTGTGGCCGAGTGCATGCGTCGCCGGTGGCTGGCGACTTCCTGGAGCCAGTCACACTGACAGCAGATGACCGTGGGGTTAGGGGGTCGGCTGAGGACTGAGCTATTTCTGAGCTCCCGGAGCAATGGTAAGAAGGGATTTTAGGCTCTTACCACAGAATGCCATCGCAGGCGCCCCCTCAAAATCCGATGCAACGCTTGATGCCTTTTAAGAAATAGCTCTTAGGAAAGCACCTTGCAAGCGCACAGGCTAGAGATCTTTATTCCTCCTTCTGTGTGAGGTGAAGGCATCAATACCTTTTCAATCGCGCTTTAACTCTAAAACTGCTTTTCCATTGCCCAGCAATCTTCCCCTTTACCACAGAGCTCCCGCGGCCAGCAGGCGTGGACCGCTGCGCTGCAGGGCACGCGAGTACCGGCCTCCCCTGCACAGGACCCCCAGCAGGCCGGCAGGACCCTCGGCAGAGCGCAGGGCAGTGGGGGCAGCCGCGGCACCCAGCTGAGCACGCGCTGACAAGGCGCAGCTCCTTCCTGAGCTCTTGGGACAAACGGTGTCAGCGGTCTCACGAGGGAGCAAGAAAGGGAGGCGCCTCTGGCCGCTGTCAAAGCTGCGAAGCAGCCACCAAAAGCGGCACAGGCCAGCGCCAGCTAGAGCCCTCTGAGCTGCCCGCACGGTGGCCAGGATGGCGGCACGAGCTGGAGAACTTCCCAGCTGGAAGACAACATGTGGTAGCTATGGGCTGAGGGGCCTAGTCAGCGACACGGCCCTCCCCGCGCGTCACAGCTACGGGTTGCGCCCAGGACGCCAAGCCAGCAGCCAAGGCTGGAGCAGGGCCACACCGGGTCTCCGGGCCCCCATGGGGAGAGTTTTGATCCCCCAGGTCCCAAGCAGAGTCAGGGGGAGGGTGACAAGACACAGCACAGTTGTCAAGTGAGCTGGCACCCGGCAGGCCCAGGCCACGGAGACCCGGCCTTCCTCGTTCGGTGGCAGGTCAGCGGCAGGTCACTCAGCAGCCCCAGCTCCGCCGCCAGCTCAGGGCTCCTCCCTGGCCCATCCGAGCACAGCGACTGCCTGCGTCCACCGCGAGCTGCAGGCTGTCAACAGCCACGGCCACTTGGCCCCTGGGCCTGTTGTCCCTCCGGTCAATGGCATGCGGCCCATGCAGAGGCCTCGTGGCCTGGCCCCCGCGCTGTGCCATTCCCGGTGGCCCCTCGCAGCCTCACTGCCTTTCCCCACCATGACAGCCGGCGCTGCAGGACGATCTCGGCCTCTTCCCTTCGATCGCGAGTGTCGCCTCCCTACCAGTCCCTGGAGAGCTCTGCGTCCCGCTTCCCAGAGGTCCAAGCCCGCCTCTGCGACTGTGTCCGGCGCCTCTGGACGGCCCACCGAGGCCAGAGCTGCCACACCAAGGTCCCGCCCACTCAGCGTCCCCGTGTGTCCCATGAAGGACAGGGCCTTCAGCGCGCGCACACGGGCCTCTGGTCTGCGCCACCCACGGTTCTCAGGGACTCGCAGCGCCCTTGCCCCAACACACCAGAGCTCCCGCCGCCCAGCTCACGCTCCCCGGCCTCCCAGAGCCCCCTGCCCAACCTGCAAACTCTGCCGCTCCCACGTTCCATGAATCCGCAAAGTCCAGCGCAATTGTTGCTTCCGGGAAGCCACCCTTGATTGCTTGGCTGGCAGCCTGTTCTCTGTCTCCAGTGCGAGTCTCCTTCTCCCGCTAGGAGAACATGTTTGAACAGTCCTCCTCTCCCCTCCGTGAAGGTGCCCCCTTGCGGGGAGGAGGCTGGTCCTCAGGCAGCCCCCGCCGCACGGCTGTTGGGTGACACGTGCACTTGCCTATCTTCCGACCCAGGGTGGGCTCCGCTCGGTCCTGCCCAGCCCCCGTGCGCGCGATGCCACCAGCAGCTCCTGGGTTCTCAAATAAAGACCCAAGTCCTTGCATGGCGGCTCCAGCCACACCGGGCTTTGTCCAGCTTCTCAAACGACTCAGCTTCCCTCAGTGCGGGGGCCTTGCACCCGCTCTGCTCCTCATCCAGGAGGCGATTCACCTCCCCCGCGCTCGCCCCAGTCTCCGCCCCGCTGCACTGCCATGCCTCGCGTGGCTTTTCCTAAAGCAGCTTCCTCTGCCCACGCCGCGCCCTCCCCGCGTGGCGCTCGCCGCTGTGCGCCATGGGGTTCAGGGCCTCGCCCCGCCGACCGTGCGCTCCAAGGGAGCGGGCACCTTGTGTGTTCCATGCAGTCTGCAGGGCCCAGCCCGAAAGCCTGTCGCTGAGTGAGGCAGCGCCGGCAGCTGGCTGGGCCAAGGTCAAGGCTGGGGATCCAGCACACCCCGCCTCCAACGCAAAGGTGGGGCGCCAGGTAGCCGCCTGGAGCCCGTGAGTGGTGACACCGCAGGGTGAGCACAGCCGCCCAGGCGAAGAGAGCCGGTCAGCGTCCCCTCTCGAGCACCGGTGGCCGAAAGGGCAGGCCCGCCCCGAGCACTTTGCTCGCTCGCTTGACACCCCTTTCCCAGCAGCCACCGCGGGCCGCACGTGCCACACCCCCTGACCCTCCCCCCTCGCCCCCCCCCCC